>SOPF01027246.1:18061-56506 GCA_012979155.1 Hypericum perforatum | reverse complement strand
CGTCGTTGAGCATTACCCATTTTTCTTCTTCTTGGGAGGGTACTCAATAAGGCGGGCTTTTCGGGACAATTCGATAAAAAAAGGAATTAATGACATTAGCCAGAGATCTCATACCAATATTTCATTATAAAGTAGAGATTTTATACCAAATTTTGATAGAACGAGGACCCTACCACAAATACGGAGATAAGCTATGGACCTGAGGTAATTTACTCTTACATTTTTCTATTTTTGTTTCATAATTAAATTACAAGCGTCCTCTAATTTGACAAATTTATACTCTGATAATTTTTCTTTGGTAAAGGATCATGCGAAATGAAAAAAATACTTTTTATTGATATATATATATATATTATCCTTCTCTTTTCCATTCATCTTCTTCCTCCAACCTTCAACAAAATTTCAATGAAAAATCTAGATTAAATAAGATGACTTTAAACTTTAATTCCAACCATCTGTGTGATGTTTGAAGAACATTTGAAAACCTAGATATGAAATCCATAATATCAAGAAAAGAAGATGTTAATTTTTAAAGGGAATCCCTGAAATTCTAGAGCCCTAATTCCAACTTCATCTTCTTCCTGTAATCTTAGATCATTCATAACTCAATCTCAAACACACATTTCAAAATTAGAACTCATCTAAACTTCAACCATAACTCAAATTAAAACACACATTTTAATCAATTGAATTCACTTTCCCCAAAATCGAGGGCTGAGCCCATTTTCAAAATTCGAACTAACTACTACTTTCGACCAATTAGTACAAAGACGATGAAATCCATATTCCTAATTAACATTTGGCCCTCTCAAATCCCACTAAGATGAACTTATTCTCCTCTTAAGTCTCACCAACATGTTCGAGACATCTTCTTCTCTAGGTTAGTAAGAGTTGTCAGATCTGGGTCTGAGTTCATCGCTAAGTCAACCAAACCTAGTTTCTTCAATCACCAACCTTGCTGTAAAAATGGAGTCCACAACTTATGGGACATACTTGTCCCGTCGGCTAGAAACGAGGTCGAAAATCAGCAGATAAGGAAAGCACAAGAGTAATACTACCTCCTCCTCCCCAATTCGGTCTCTCTTCTTCCATGTCCTCTTCCTCTTCATCTTCCTCCTGGATCTATAACTTCTACCCTCCTACTCCTTCTCTAGCACTCGTCTCTAGTTAGGCCTTGTCGTCATTCAAGTCAACATTAGGTCAATAAGCTCCTCCTCTGCATCCCCATTGAGATTCATGTCCCTCACTTCTGGACGGACAAGATGGTATGCCATTACTAGACTTCCCCGACATCCTCCAGGTCCTCTCCCCTGATGAGGTGGTCAATGTCATTTTATTTTTTCTCATCAATTCACGAATCTATCAACTCCAATGAGCATCAACCCACCAACCACTAAAGAGAGGGATTATTCAGTCCCTGCCAACCCAGCAATTCCAATGAGTAAATGATCGACAACGTCGCATCCACTTGGTAGAGATGCTATTAAAAAGAGAGCATAAAAAGAAAATGAATGAGCAACTACAAGCTATGATTTTTTTTTTGCACATCTTGAGGAATTTAGAAGTGCCCCACGTAAATACGGATGATGTTGTGCAAGAGATATTAGCCCTCGATTATCGAATAGAGGAAAGTAAAAATTGACGAACAACAAAAAATGTTGAAGCCATAAAATTTCAGGTGAATGTATCGATGTCAAAATCTTTGTTGTCAGAGGAAAAAACTTATCCTCCAAAGAGAAAGATATCAAGTGCTTGCTGATGTTGCAACTATATAAAAAATGAATATTTTATTTTTAAGTTGAGCTAATTTTTTATTTTAATATAATTTTTTAATTTATCATCTAATATATCTTAACTTAATATAAATTTTCTATTTTGTCAAATCATATTTTTGTTATTTCAATTAATTATAATATTTTGTATTTATTTCGTATTCTCAAATACTCTTACTCTGTGGATCGAACCATACTCTTACCCTGTAGGCACGGATGGATCAAAAAAATTTATACTATAGGGGCAAAATATTTATGTATTTCGTGCAATTGACACAAAAAAACTATAGTGGGGGTAAACTAGTCAATATTAATAGGGGCAAATTTCTTTTATTCTATTAAATATATATCCACAAAATTTTTTTTGTGGGGGCAATTGCCCCCACATGTACCTATGTACATCCATCCCTACCTGTAGGTCGAGGGTCCATTGACTTTGACTGAGTCTACGATAAGATATGAGTATGGATCCATAGTAGAAGATAATGTGTGAATTCTATGAATTCATCCTCTACCATTTTACCCTATTTTAGACTCTACCTTAACTAGATCTTAATTATACCCTAATATTACTTTATTATTATTATTTACTTATATATTATAATAGATTTCTTAAATATTCTACAATATAATTCATGAAATTAATTTTTTTAATTTTTTTTATTGATATATTAGATATTTTATGATTAATCTCTATATATTCAATATGATTCGTTGAAATTTTATATATAAAAATAAATTTTACATCAAAAATTTGGTTGCATTTTATTCAATAATCAAACTTTCTAAATCTTACAGACTCTAAGAGCATGGGTCTAATAATGAAACTTTTTAAAGGTCGGGGGTAAGGTGTGCTCCACATTTTCAAAAGAGTGTATGGGTGGGCCTAATAATATTGTATCATACACTATTTATCGTCATCCCTAGAGTTGACATAGATGTAGAGATAAGGGCGCAGTAAGGGTAAGGGCACAAGTGTAGGGACCAGAATGATGTGGACGAGAGAAAAATTGCAAGAGCACAAGTGCAGATGGTCTTATATACACTAATTTTATAGTAACGATATAGTTTAGTGGTAAAAATATGATTCGTTGTACAAATTACACGAAGATATGACTCGTTGTACAATTTAATAGTATAGATAATCACAAAACTTTGCAACAAAAGACTGCTCTATACACCAAAATTGTTCTTACAAGTTACAATACAAAGCTGAACGTTAGTATTTTTATTTATGTCTCAGTTGATGAATTCTTCATTCATTTATAAGGAATTCCGATTCCAATTTTTTGTTTGTTTCCAAACAGGCAAAATGAGTTTAAGCCCAATGAAGGAAAGAATAAAGGAACAAAACATCGGGTAAGAGGCCCGCCCGGCCCAACATACATATATACGCGTTTTCCGAAAAACCCCCAAACCATAACCAAAAACCCCAAAAGAAAAAAGCAGTGTGGGGCGGAGCGGAGGAGAATGAGGGTGACGAAGCAGAAACGGCACCGGAGGGCGGTGAGGTTCTTCACGGCGGTGTACGGATTCCGGCAGCCGTACAAGATACTCTGCGACGGGACGTTCATACACCACCTGGTCGCCAACGATATCACCCCCGCCGACAAGGCCCTCTCCAGCATCCTCGGCGGACCCGTCAAGCTCTACACCACCAGGTACCCACCCTTCCTCCTCCTACTCTCCTTACGTGCCCCGTCAAGTTTAGCGCTTTCCTTTACAGCTTGTTTGGAACCAAATCCCATAGGAAAAGAATTCTTTTAACTTAACAAAATGGAAATGGAAAAAAATTACTTTCCTATTTTCTTATTTGGAACCAAAAATTCAACTTAAGAATTGATTTGGCTTTATTACAATAATACCCTTAAAATGTTATAAACAACCAAATAGCCTCCGTGACTTCTTAGCCACATATTATAACTAACTACTTGCTTCCTGTGCGCAAATGTTCCTTCCAGGGATGTTCCCTCTTAAACTAAAATAGAGAAAACAGAGAGATGCAAGTAAAACAGATGAGCAGTTGCAAAAATCTGCAGAAAACATTAAAAAGAAAAAGAAGCTGTTCAAGAGGGTAAACGTATTATGACATTTGCGAAAACCAAATCAAAGACAGAACATAACAGCTGAAGTCTCCATAATCCTTCAAATGAATCCAAGTAGAAAAAAACACGCAGCATAAATTGGAAACAGAGGAAAAAATAACCCAGTTTGAAAAATTATTCACATAACTTCTATAAACTTCTATCTGTCCGTTAATCCAAATAATTAGTAATTGAAGGAAGCATATGTAATCGTAAACAACAACTCCAACATGAAACTGATGGGATTTCTCTTCTAACTCTTCTTCCTCCTCCTCCTCTTACAATCTCTTTCTCTTCTTCATCTCTCCTGCGATTTGAATTTTACAGCCATACAACAAAGAAAATGCCTACCAAGTACTCTTGGAATAAAAAACCGATATTATTATTGAGAGACAAATATCAAATGAAAGAAACCCAAGAAAAGAACAGAGACAAATGTTGACTTCCATCAGATAGTTCCCCTAAACAGTTGAGAGATGCTGAAGATCATTCCACTCAACTAGAAGCACACAAAAATATCCCAGAAAACTATCATCATTACAAGATCATTCCACTGGCAGAACTAACTATCCTCATTACAAGTTCATTCCACTCAACTGGAAGCATACAAAAAATTCCCAGAAACACACAAGAGATCAAATGGGTACTTCAAATCAACCCCATAATCGAGCTCCAACACTCAAAGTTGACATTAACAAGGTAAGAAGCATATAAATGTGTTCTAAAACCTGAACAACTTGATCGTCATGATGTTTCTTATGCTTCTTCTTTTTCTTAACTCCACCAACCTTCACATCTAAAGATTTTCCCTCGAGACCCAAGAAAAAGATCTTCCCTCGAGTTTCAACTTCCCAAATCACACCAACGATAATATGCCGACATCACTTGCCAACCAAACCCAAAAACTGCAACCGAACATTACAACTTTAAAGTTCAAGAACTCCAACGACAATCAAACACATATAAGCAAAAAAGCACATATAAGCAAAGTCAGAGGCGTAGATAATCCCACCTCTACCCACCAACCCTACTACTCTATCATAGGTTGGTTAAATACTTGTCGGAAGTGAAACATCAAAATCAGACAAAAAAATCAATTGCACGTAGCAATTTAACTCAATTCAAGTTAAAGAAAATAACCCAAAAGATAAAAATGGATAAGAAAACAAAAGATTCATACTTCGCCTCTGTTAAACAAAAACCCTAAACCCAAGAACAAAAGAAGAGAGGTTGGAGATATACTAGAGACGTAGCCGGTGGGAGTGGGACGATCCTCCGTGGATCACTGATCGCCACCGAAGGAAAAAAAGGCACTGGCCAAAGAAGAAATGTGAAAAGAGGGGGAAAGCCAAGGGATAGAGAGGAAGCCAAGGGATAGAGACGAGGAAGAAATTAGAAATGGAAGAATATAGACAATAAGGGTATAAATGTCATTTTGCTACAATTCCAGTATGGTCACGGGCAATTCCGACCATTTTCTAGGGGATTTCAAATCTAGAGTTTGAGGCAGAAATGAAATCATTTTCTTGACTAAAGTTGGTTCCAAACACACTCAATTTTTTAAAACTCAGGAAAGTGATTCAATTCCTATCGTTTTTTTAGTTTCCAAACAGGCTGTTATTGTTTTTTTTTTGTGTGTGTTCAATTTTGTGGTTTGGGTGTGGGGGAAAGGTGCGTTCTTGGGGAGCTGAAGAGGCTTGGCGCTTCATATTCCGAGTCCCTGGACCGAGCCCATCTGCTTCTCACTGCGAGGTAATGTTTTACATTTTTGCTTGGATAATTGTATTTAACTTACTTGTTTAAATTAATTCTGATTGATTATAATTTTAGAATGTTGAATGTGAAATATGTTTTATTACATATTAACTTATATTATTATGAAGTTAATTTTTTTAAGGTAGAGATTTTTAAATACTATGGACCCGTGGGTCGACTTGATCATTTTAGTATGCATATCGAGGGTAAGGATCTGGGTCCACGGGCAAGCATCTGGGTCATATGATCCTATCTGAATCTTGCCCATTGCCATGGTAAGGTGGGATAGATGATGGATGGGGAGTGGTTCTGAGTGATATGAAATAATCAAAGGACTAGGGAGAGGGTAAAGTAACCATAGCAGAATTTATCCTTTTAATACGTATCTTACTCTCAGTTGCTCCCTTTTAAATTCAGGATTAACATTTTATGTCTACTTTAGTTTGCTCTCCTTTACTTTAATCCTTTATTTAGCTATCCGAACATAGTATTGTCCATGTCTTGGCTGCCCTCCTGTTATGGGGTTTGGCCTTTTGAGCTTTGTCTGGCATATTGTTTCTGTTGTGAATGAGGAATGGATATTTGGATGCTAGGTGTGATCATGAGAAGATGAAGGGTGCCGACGCATGTTTTGTGGATGTTATCGGGGAGAGTAATCCGGGGCATTTCTTTGCTGCTACCCAGGATGCTGATTTGAGGAAGAAGTTCAGGGAGGTTGGTTATCTTAAGATTCTTACCTTCCTTTCCCTTGCTTATTTCATTTGCTCTACAGTTGATTTTTTTGTTTCTGTACCAAAGCGTTGTGGGAGTGTGTCTGAAGACTGTCTTTGCGGGTTTGGACTGACATAAACGAACTTGATTTAAGTAGAAAGAAATTATACTGTAGCCAGCCCCTCATTGATCAGGGCTTGAGCTTTAGCTTTGCACTGCAGGTCCCAGGTGTTCCCCTCGTATTTGCTTTGAGAAACGCTCTTCTCCTCGAGCCACCTTCTGAATTTCAGCATCAGTTTGCTAACAAGTCTGAGGAGAAAAGGTTGCACATGACTGAGGTAGAAAGAAAAATGTTGAAGAAAAAGGTAGAGAACGCTCCAGAAGACGAGGAAGCTGAAGCACGTGATAAAGAAAATGATAATTCTGGAAGTGGAAGTTTGTCTGTTCAGCCCCCAGTAGAGAAGCGTGCAAAAACAAAGGGATTGAAGGTCAAGGATGGACCTCAGTTTAAAAGGAAAAGAGCTAAGGTATACAAAATCGTTGCTTTTTTCTTCTTCAAGCTCTTCTAAGCAAAAATTTTACGGTGAGATTTCTTATTGGTCATGTTCCCAATTGCCTTCTGCACTTCTCAGGCTCCAAACCCATTATCTGTTAAGAAGAAAAAGACAAATCCAAACCCCACATCTATGAAGGTTAGCACATGCTTTTTATGATTGCTTTCTCTCTTTTCCTTTACCGTCGCCAGTTGATACTCTTGATATTTTGTCTGCTGACCCGATGTTAAGGAGGCTTAATAAACAGTCTTCTTCATATCCCTCTTTTGATACTTGCTAATTTAGGGGAAGATTGTTATTACAAAAATTTGGATTCGAACTTTTCTAATACTTTGCTCCTACACTTAAGAAGTTGTTGCATCATGTAGGGGGTCTCTGTACACTAAAATCATCTCCATTAATTTTTCTTACACTTTGTGTGGTAAACTTTAGGACAGTAGCCGTACGTTTTCTGTCCCCGCACAGTAGCTAAACTTGAAAATGGCACCCGGTCTTAAACCTATAGGAATTTTCATTAGACAGTCTCAACACACTTGCCACTTCCAAATGAGGGATTCTCTCCAATAAGTCCTCTTAAACGAAACTCATCGGGCTGAAGTTTGTATGAGCTTAACACTGCCACTCGAGCTTTTAAATGGGGATCGTGCGAGCACAACAAACAATGGGGTCTTACTAGAGCAATTGGTTCTCATATCGTATAATAATTTTCATATCCTACCACAGATATTAAGACAATGAGTAGGTAGATCTTCCACACTTATAACACATATGACATAATATGCGATTCTCTCCAACAAAAGCTTTGTTGTTCGTATAGCCAGGTCTAGCAAACCAAGGACTGATTTGTGAATGTTGATGAACCTAATCACATGTAAAAGTCGGACGACGATTATTAAAGCATTGTACTAATATTAATACGGGACCATGCTAAAATTTTCCAAAAGTTTAATGCCTTTCCCAATAGGCGTTTATGTGCATCGATGTGATCTGTAACAATTGTAATCCGTTTTATATCACTCCAATTATGGGTCCAGTTGGTTGTTACACCTGCAGGAAAAGGAAGCTGGCAAGGAGGAGGACGCTGTGAGGAAAAGGAAAAGAAAAAGATCAAATAATAAAGCCAAGAAACCGGCAGAGGCAGAAGGTTGATGATGTTCCTCCTCTGCAACTTCTTGTCAATTGTAGGTTTCAATCTCGTGTATCAAGCTGTGTGACTTCCGGAAACTGTCCAAATTTTGACTCATCTATAAAATCGCCGCCAATTTTGTATTATGAGGAAATTCTACATTATGTGTGCATGTGATAAGGTTGGTCGGTTTTTTACATAAAAAAGGGGGAAAAATTATTTTTAGAACGCAGTACTTTCCAAGTTTTTTACATATAGATTTGTGATTTAAAACTTATCAAAAATTTCCTGGGAACAATGCCATTTTTAATCTTAATCCATAATTTCTTACGTGCCAATTCAAAAAATATTCAAAATAACTTCCCAATTTTTTATTTTTTTTATAAAAAAAATTCCCCTATGCCCTTCTCTCAATTCTCAACTCTCATGTCCCCTCCAAATCTCCACAAAACCTTCACGTGACAAATATTAATAGGCTATATTGATGAACGCATCTTTGGGCCGAGTATCTAAGATGGAACGGCCCAATCCAGCTCCGTCCTCCAAAACCCTAAACCCCAAATCGAACCGGTAAAAACCCCTCCCCGGCGACCGGAAGTCAACGAGAGAGCCGAAATGGGGAAGCAGAAGAAGAGAGATAACCAACCACCATCGGAGGACCTCCTCAGCACGCTGGGCGACTTTACCAGCAAAGAGAATTGGGACAAGTTCTTCACCCTCCGCGGCGGCGATGACTCCTTCGAGTGGTACGCCGAGTGGCCGGAACTCAGGGACACTTTGCTCCCTCTCCTCCGTGTCTCCGATGAAGCTTCGGCATCTTCATCGTCTTCGCTGCAGGTTCTTGTCCCGGGGTGTGGCAACTCCCGGCTGTCGGAGCATCTGTACGACGCTGGGTTTCCGGACATCACCAACGTTGACTTCTCCAAAGTGGTTATCTCGGACATGATGAGGCGGAACATCAGGGACCGGCCTCGTATGCGCTGGCGCGTCATGGACATCACCGCTATGCAGGTAGGTCTAGTTACTGGTTTCGTGCAACTTAGGCATTGTCGGTTAGGTTTGCGAATTGATTTATAGGTTTCACAAATCTAATTGTAGAATTAGGGTCTGAAAGATAGAATTGGGGATTAGAAATAGAAGAGAGAGAGAGAGAGAGAGAGAGAGAGAGAGAGAGGAAGGAAGAAGAGAAAGAGAGGAGGGAAAACGTAGAATTGAATAGATTGTGTAAAATATCAATAGTGTCCTTCCAAATCACTACTACTCAACTGCTTATACTATGACTATTTAACTAATAGTACTACTCTATTCACGATTACTATTTCAGTCCTTAGTTCGTTACAATAGAGTCAATACAGTTTATATTTTGTTGTTTGCTTTTGGTTTAGGGCTTGGGTTTGACTGTTGCTCTGTTGTTTACCAGTTTGCAGATGGGAGCTTTGATGTTGTTCTTGATAAAGGTGGTCTAGATGCTTTGATGGAGCCGGAGCACGGGACTCGGCTTGGGAGCCAGTATCTTTTCGAGGTTTTGGCAAGCCGTTTGAGTTTATTTGCCTGCCTTATTGCAGAAGTAGGATTATTTGGTTTGGGACTAAAGTGGTGATTAATTTGTCTGCAGGTGAAAAGAGTTCTGGTATCTGGAGGGAAGTTTATCTGCCTCACGCTGGCGGAATCTCATGTTCTAGGTATTACTATTTTCATGTTCTATGAACTTTGGGTTGTGGTTGACTCTGAGACCTGTTGTTCCTGGTTGAAGGTTTGCTTTTCTCCAAGATCCGGTTTGGGTGGAAAACAAGCGTCCATTATGTTCCTCGTAGAAAATCTAGTAAAGCTGGCCTTAGTACGTTTATGGTGGTTTCCGAGAAAGATGCTTCTGGTGCTCTACACCAGATAAGAAAATTATTTGACGATTCCTCTCTCGGTTGTATTGATGATCAGGTAATAGGAGTGTCTTGTCGAGCTTATACATGTATTTTGAGCTTTAATGGATATGTAGGATGCACACAAATCTATGAAATGTATTCTTCAATTTTTTAGGCCCTCGGTCTCCTTCAAGCTTTGGAAAATGAGAATCAGCTTCGTATAGAATACTCTAATGGTTCTGATCTCTCGTACTCTCTTGAAGACTTGCAACTTGGAGTCAAAGGGGACCTACTGAAGCATATACCGGGTCAACGTCTCAAGCTTACCTTGGGTGGAGAGGGAAGCTCTTCCTTCAGCTACAGAGCTGTCCTACTTGATGCTAAGGAACAATCTGACCCATTTTCTTATCAGTTTGCAGTCTTCATCGTCTCCAAGGTATTCGCCTATGAATATGGTTCACTCATTGCAGGAAGTACGATGTGGTGGAATTTAGGCACTAACCAATAAATGTTTTTCTTAGAGCCTCAATTTTTCCTTACGCATCAGGGAAAGAAATTGATGTTGCTAGTAAAAGAATATTTGTAATGCAGGGTCCCTGATAGCATTGTAGTACTTTCTCTTTCAAATATATATATATATGTGTGCGTGTGTGTGTGTGAGTGAAATTATCGAAGAAAAAATTACAATCTTGTTAAATCTTAGTCTGAGATTGTTGCATTATGACTATTAATTAGGGATAGTTTGGAAGACAGACTAATATGCTCTCCAGCTGGATAATATCATTGAAGGAGTAAATGATAGAGAGAAGGTCAGAACCAAAAGAGATGAGGAGGTCATGCATCTGTAGAATAAGGATTTGGATTCTTGAAGTTTTAGTTACCTTTAATTATTTATATGATTTCTGTCAACATATGTATTGAATTTTTGTAATAAAACCTAAAAGAAAAGTTCCTGTCGCCTCTTGAAATGTGTTGTTTTAATTTGTTTGGGTCTTTATTTAGAGCACTTACTGAATTTATGATGCCAGTCGAGAACTCGTGAATGGCTCTTTTCTTCAGAGGAAGGACAATGGCTTATTGTTGAAAGCTCGAGAGCTGGTCGTCTACTGATGGTAATCAATTTACATGGAATTATGTTTCCAAGTTGTTGTGACATGTTTCCTTTATTTTTCTAACATGTCAATGATGTTCCATGTTTGATGAAGGTTATGCTGGACAGCAGTCACAGTGGTGTCAGTATGGATGAGATTCAGGTGAATTGTCTTCCTGCATTAACTTATTAAAAGTCTCTTAGATACCAACTTGCTCCATGACACTAATAAGCTTGATTTTTTTTGTCTCCCAGAAGGATTTATCTCCTCTTGTTAAAAAGTTGACTCCTGAAGTGGCTGTTGGAGCACAGATACCGTACGTCTTTTGCTTGGTCTTAGTTATGCTGTATGCTAAGTTAACGCAAATGTCAACAATGTCAATCATTGAGATTCTGATAGGTCCACACAAATGTTTACGATAAAGGTTCTGTTACTGGGAAACTAACCTGTTAGTATAATCCATATTCCTGATTAATGATCTTATGCCTGGCTTTCCAGATTCATGATGGCGAGCGATGGAATTAAAGAACGCAACATTGTGCACCAGGCATGAAGGACTGCTTCTCGTGCTAATTTTTTTCAGTTTTCTTACCTTGTTGGAAAGGGTGGGATTTGGATCAGGGGTTGGGGGATTGCAATTCGTATTTCTGGTACTTATGATGGAAAATATGAGTTCCAAATTGAATGTTTAGCAGAAAGGAAGGAAATGGCTTCCGACAAAGATGTGCATGAAATATGTTCTTTAAATTGCATCATTTTCATTGTATCAACAGTGAGAATCAGTCTGCATCGTAGTTTGTTGGAGAGTTTATTAATAGCAGCTGTCTTGTTGGGTACATCCTTTGTTAAACAAGGAATTATAACTATTCGGGAAGGCTTCTTTAAACAAGTTATTGATTCTTCTTTGCACTTTGGCATTACAGGTTACTTCTTCATCTACTGGGCCAATAGTTGTGGAAGATGTAATTTATGAACATCCCGATGCCAGTCAGCTTTTGCAATCTAATGATCTGACATTCCGCCGCCTTGTTTTTCAAAGAACTGAAAGTCTAGTGCAGTCTGAAGCTCTTCTTGTTAAAAATGAATCTTTGCATGGAAGTTCTGCTGGAACAGAGAACAGGCGATCCAGCTCATCTTCCAAGTCCAAGAAAAAAGGAAGTAAAAAACATAGCAATGGTAATGCTCTTCCTAAGTTATAATTTTAGTTGTTTGGATTAATATTTCCTTTATTGTTTCATTTGTCTTATTAATTTTTTGCCAAAATCTAATTTAGAATGTAACCATCTTTTTCTCATTGTTGGCCCTGTAAGCATATTTGCAATGCTATGTTAATATTTATACTGGAATGTAGATGTCTGAGCTAGTATTGTTTGGATATGGTCTATATCTTTTTCTGGGTGGTCCTTCTATGAACGTTTTCAGTACACCCTTTTTAATCTTTCTAGGTATTTTCCTTTAATAATGTAGAAACATCCGATGGGCTGAAGGTTTGTCATGACTACTTGGCTAGTTCATATCACATGGGGATCATTTCTGGCTTTATGTTGGTCGCTCCTTGTTTGCAAACCGTGGCATCGGGTGGAAAGTTGGTAAGGATCTCCCTTTCATCAAATTTTAGTATGATTCTTTCCATAACTCAAGAAGGGAATCTTGGCTGATTGAGTTGCGGGTATGTAAGTTGTGTTAATTGACAACAAATTGATCCACTCCTGGCTTCACATTTAAGGGATATGCAATAGATAGTTACTGGAGTTCTATCCCTTGGCCTAGACAGAAGTATGAGGGAGTTTTGAGTATAAGATTCAGCTACCATGTTAGAGCTCCCATCCTTGAAATCCAGCCGATATCAGTTTATTTCTTGTGACTTCTTGCGATGACAACGTGAAGAGCCTTTGTTACCAAATGGTAGAGAGGAGCTGGCCATGTATTGGCCAATTTAAGCTTTGACTTCCTCAAATTTTAATTAGCAGACGACCGTATTATTACCTACCATCTCTTTATTTTTTTTCCTGCAAACTTACATTTCTCAGTTTCCAGATATTTAATTGTGACATCATCATGATTGTGCTAGTCTGCAAATCTTCAGGTTAATGTGGTCGTCGTAGGTCTTGGAGCTGGTCTACTTCCCATGTTTTTGCACCAGTGTATGCGATTTTTGCACATTGAGGTGATTGTTACTCTGCTATTCACTCCCTTACTACCTGAAGATAGGATAAAGTAGCTGGATGTAACTTAGATTCATTTTTGGATACCCTTTCTATTGATGGCATTGATTGATTTACTCTCAGTTAACAGGTGGTGGAGCTAGATCGTGAGATAGTTGCTATTGCGAGGGACCATTTTGCATTCAAAGAGGATGGGCACTTGAAGGTTGTATTTGATATTTCTAAGATGATATGTTGCTAAATCTTCTCTGAGAACTATGTCGTTCCTGTAATCCACGTATGGACAGTTATGAAATAGATTATGCTAGCTGGGTCATGTAGTTAGTTAGTCTTCTTGCAGTCTTTGATCATTTTGTTGATATTTGGATTCCTTGAAAGAAAATACGATCAGTTAAAAACAAATGTCGAAAGCTTTTAAATGAAGAAATGAGTCCTCGTGCCAGTATTTTTCTGGGAAGAGTACGGGAATAACATGCAGAATTGGGTTGGTGCTGAAAAGCTTCAGGAAATGGTATAACCTTGCTACCAGAGGAAGAAAAGAATTTGTAAGCTTATAAGATTCTATTTTACTGATCCTTAACATGATGTCTCTGGTGCTTCGCTGTAATATAGCCAAAAACTAAGTGGACTTCCAGTGTGTCACTATACTTCTTGCATCACCTAATTTATTGATGACATTGTAGGTCCATGTTACGGATGGTATCGAGTTTGTTCGGGAGATCAAAGGTTTGCCAGCTGCTGATGCATCATCTACCACAGGAAATGAGGTTTCTTCTAGCAGTACAAAGCCTTCCATGATGGGGTCTCATGATGTCAGAGAGAGTCATCAGGTTGATGTTCTCATTATTGATGTTGACTCTTCGGACTCTGGGTATGTTTTGGTACTCAATATTCCACAGAGCTTTATATCAGAGAATTACAAATAAATGAATGGCATCATTGTGTCTGTACCAGCTCCGAAATGACCTGCCCGGCTGCAGATTTTGTGGACCTGCCTTTTCTTCATATTGTACATGACGTCCTATCAGAGGGAGGACTGTTTATTGTCAATTTGGTTACAAGGTCGTCAGCTGTTAAAGATAAGGTCATCTCGAGGATGAAAGTGGTAAGAACTTGAATCAGTGACCTGTTGAATTATTCTTTAACAAGCGTCCAAGAGTTTGTAGTTTTTGTCATGGCTGCAAACATTCTTGTCTTTGATCGTATAACTAAGTTGCTAGTGTTCGAAACAATAAAGGATCCACTATATCCTACAGAATTTGCTATGAACTCTGGAATAGTTTGATCAAGTAGACAAAACATGGGAAACTGCAATGGAGTTTGTGGAGGTTGTGAAATTGCGTTTCTTTCCTAGTTATTTTATTTGTCAGAGAGGGGGAGGCTCCTGTAGGAATTTTCATATAGGTGACCTTCCACACTTATAAATTAGCCCAATCCACTAGCAACTACCGATGTGGGATTTTGTCCACAAGTCCCTCTCATATGCGTTTCACCTAAATGCTCTCTCTTTGGTTTTTTGTAGGTGTTTAACCATCTCTACGGTCTTCAGCTCGAGGAAGATGTCAATATGGTCCTTTTTGCTCTACGTTCTGAAGTGGGTATCAAGAAAGAAAACTTCCCCGAGGCTTCCTCCCAACTTGAGAAACTTCTGAGTTTGAAACTAACAGAAATCAGCCAAAGCATTGCGGATACTGCAAAGAAGATCGAATGCTTGAAGTGAAGTAAACAAATTACTGTTCACCGCACACCCCCGAGGCAAACCTGATTTTGGCCTTTGTCCTTGCAGTAATTGATTCTGTCTGCCCTTGTGTTTCTTATTAGTACTATTGGCATAGATATTGAGTGCAAGTGCAAACCTATCCAAGTTGAGATCATATCATTGAGGCTATCCTGCTACCAGGTTGATATCATTATAGCTCATTAAATTGTGAAGCAGAAAGAAAGTTGAATTACTGTCTTGCCGTCGAGTGTTCATGTTAAATAGTTACACGTCCGTACAATATCAACATCCAACAGAACCTGGGTCAAACCGTGGCTTGTCTGATGTCCGAGCAACACCCCATTATCTAGTGAGAGAATTAAGCAATGACGACTACCCGTGTACGTTATATGAAATATCCAATACACGGGAGTAAAACAGATGATCATTCGCAAGGCAGGCAGTAAATAACGCATGCAACTAGTCCACACTCCACACGAATGTACGATCACTAGGCCAGACATGGCCATGGCTGAAAAGGCGGTCCTCCCACCGGAGCTCCAGTCAGAGACGGAAGCGGGTACATTGCGAACTGGTGACCTCAAGATGAGATTGAAATAGTTTTTTTTAGTTATAATGAATCATTCGCTTATTTCATTTAGATAGTTTGATCATTTACGTTGAATATTTTCACTAGATGATCATAGATGTTCAAATGGTTCGTTTCATTATTCAAACAGATACTGAGGTTTACTTTACATTTGTGGTCAACTGACTTGATCAATATTGAGCTACACCGGTGTATGATGATGGTAGACATTTCGCTTCGACGGCGAGCGACTTGATAGTGCCATGACATGGGTCAACACCAAACTGAGCATTGGAAATCGGAATTCTGCACTCGTTTCTTCCCTGGCAAGCCTGTAAGGGAAACAAAATGAGCTTCTTAGTGCAATGCAAGAACAAAATGTCGTTCTGTAATCAACTACCCGTGCTTCAACTCTTTTAATTTGTACGATTATAAGAGAATTTAAGAGAACTCACTTTTGACACAACGGCTGATGAATTTCGGGCATGGCATTTGCCTCTAGAAAATCTCTGACAGCTTCCTTTGGGAGTTCCATAGCTAGCAAATTCTATAGAAGAGATTACATCCCCTTCTTGACACTGCAGATGCAATTCCGGAGTTGCCTCCCTTGATACAACACTTTTGTTAAAGGCATGCAGATGGGACCACGTATGGATGTGTGGATGGTGGGACTCTGATACATGAGCACATATCATTCCGATCGTTCTTAACTTCAATGAGATTAGGAAAGGATTGCCCCCGGTTTCCTCCAAAATGACTAGCAAGTTATTTGATTCGTTCAACCATGAACGGGGAACGTGGTACCTATATCATTGATCAGCATGAGAAATTCACATTAGCTGGGAATTTGCTAGGTTTATTACATGAATCGATAGAAAGTGCACATGCCAGTTTCAGGAAGAAACGTCTTGGTCTCACCCTAGTGCACATACAATTAGGTTAAGTGGGAGGAATTCAGCACCGGTACAAAGCTTGGTCTTCTAGTCCAAAGAGAAAATAGTTCCTAGCTATTCTGCTAGGAGATGAAAGCAACAAAATTCAGAAGAAGCATACCAGGTCTGTGTAGGCTCCCCACAATTGGTTGTGCACTTTTCTGAATTGTAGGGACCACGATAATCACAACTCTGGCATCCATCTTCTGGAGCTACCAGAGTCCAATATCTTCCAATGTGATGACCATTAACCCAAGCCTGGCCTTTTCCCATGCTTCCCAAATCCAGCGCAACTGGCTCAACCCCCATTGGTGAGTCAAAGTACGTCTTCATGAGTTTGAAGAAACCATGTTAATAATAATGATAAACGTGCAGCGAATAAGCATCACAGTGGTCACATGATCACATCCATTATCCCATAGTTATTTCAGCCTATAGAAAATCCTATTTCGTGAAATTTCAAAGTGAGTGCCCATAATTGTGTTGCAATGAAACGTAGTGCAGCCCAATAAGAGTGGACCTATTCACCATGTAGTCTCAACCATAAGGTAGAAGTACCCTAAAGTAATGTATTAATCTCTCATAATATTCCTTCTCTTCCGGTATTTCAATACAACTGGCACAGATATGATTAAAGAATCACACAGGTCATATTTCGTCTAACATAGAACGGTAAAAAGTGTTAATCAACATGTAAGTTCTACCTTATACCATGTAAAAGTGGAAGGCACAGCATCCAGAGATAAGTTTGTCCATCCAGCCATCTCTGTATGATCTGGGCTGTAAATTTTCAGTGCCTCCCCTTTAAGCCCAACCTAAAGATGCAACAAAGAAGTTTAGTGAATAACCTGACTGCAGAAAAGGTAAACTCGAGTTAAAACTTAAAAACCACACTAATTAATTCTCAAAGCAACAAATCAAAGGGAAAATAACTAGATAAGTCAAACCAAGGTTTTAACAGCTTCAGCAGAAAAGCTTGTCTGCCTTGTTGTTTGACCCATGCAGCCCACAAACACACACACACAGAGCCCCATCCAAAACCAAAGTCACCAACAATAATGGGTAGGCTATTACTGCTATTGTAAATGACAAGCAGAGGTATGTATAGAAAGACACCCATCAAACTAGCCCATGAATAAAATCGAAATATATGTAATTATGCCACGACAAACAAAAGTACCTCAAAAAATTAAGTTTCACAAGTAGCATTAGTAAGTATAGAAGTTGCAATGATTGAAAATTGAATCATATGCTGTAGAAATAAAAAATAAATATACAGTGTATCACCATCCATTATCTTGTAACTAGCACTACTCAAGTGTATTATAATAATTTACTACATCCAAGGAGTCAGAACACATAGATTGCCAGAAATGCCCATGACTCAAGAATGTAATGATGTTTCTTGATGGTTTACGGTACAACTACTTCATGAACATGAAAGCCAAAAAAAAAAATACTTCATGGAGATACCTGGTATGTCCATGGTAATGTCGAGAGATCTACATCTCCATCTTTAAATCCATTAAGTACAGTTGAGCCTCTAAAACCTCCTCCATCTCTTTCTAAGAAGGCACCGTAGTTCTGCAATTATTTATTCTAATTAAAGAAAGGTAGAACAAAATAACTTGTCAATGCATGGTCACGCATATTATTGTTGCACGTCAAAGTTTACAAAACTTTTGAGGGCTATTTATGGAGAACTTTTAAGAAATTTCTTGGGAAAGGCTCAGACTGTTGTAAGATGTGTTCAGCAGCTGCCTGCATTCTTTTAGGTAATCTAATGTCAATGCTCATTAGCAATTTCATATTTTCATAGACATGTGCAGACAAACAATGAAGAATCGTCCTCTTTCATTTTTGGTTGAAGGCATTGTTCAGCCATATCATCTATCTCATCAACGAAAAATGATTGGATCAAGTAACCTTTAAAGTTACTCAAAGCTGCCAAGTTGTGAATCAAATCCACAGAAAAAAAGTTTTAACAGAAGCTGGGCAGAACTTAAAAAATTTGAAAGATAAAGACTCCGTGTAAACTTTTACCTGCAAACCTACTGTTTCAGATAAAAGCACAAAATCATTAAATCCTTTCTGAAACTCGACTGGCTGGACAACCTTGACCCAACGGCCGCTGACGCTACCTGAACTTACAAAATAACAGAGTAAAGATACTTTAGGATGGTGAACAACCAGGAGAAAAAGAAGCTGCATACTTCTACATGCATGAGGCCAAATATGAGATTCTTAAGTAGAAGTGGTGTTCCAAGTTTGCGACAGGGGATTGATACAAAAAAAATACAATGTTGGCATCAGCAATTCAGGCGGTGTAAAATGTGTTTGCGACGTATTCACTATAGGATTGTTCCCATATCGCTCTGACTGAGTCTGATCACATTACTGGCAAACAACGAATCCACCAACTAAGAAACTAGTCAGGTGATACAGAAAGGTTCTTTAATAAATGGAGCAAACCACCCATGTGTTACCTGCAAGATGGCCATTAATGAAAAGATGCAACACGTCACGCATGCCATCCATCATCACTGTAGGCTTCACATTGTGTTCCTCCCAAAAAGCGATATCATCATCGGAAACATGTATTCTACCATCCAAAGTAGTGAAAAAAAAATTAAATACAGGAACCAGAACAATGACACCTCATTTCTGGAAGATTACAAGATGCAAGGACAAGTGCACTTCATTATTTGCAACAACATCTGGAATAATAAAAGACCACTTCATAATTATGATAGCCTAACAAACCCATGTAGTTCTTCTTTCCTACTCCATTCTACACCTCAGTATGTGCTTTTAACAAATGAAAATGGGCAAGTATGCACCTGGTGAAGTACCATAAATAGTCAGATTGATCCCTTGTCACTTTTAAATGCTCCATCAATCCTTTCGCAGTGAAATTTTGCTTACTCCAAATCTCAATGGGCTCCAGTAGTGCCATCCAGGTAGTTGAAAGAACAGAACTACTCTCTTGTTTAAGCTGTTCTAGATTAGAAGTATACGGAGCCAGAGGAATAGACGGTTTCGCTGCTTTGACTGAAGTTTGAGCCGAAACCTGTTTGAAGAAAATAAACAAACAAAGGCAATATAAATGGGAGCAAAATTATAAAGCAAGAACCATAGAGATGATATGAAAGAAGAAAAATAGTACAAAAAGGTGTTAATCCATGCTTAAATTCTTCGAATTTCAAATTTAAAAAATTTGAATTTCAAGTTAACAGCAAAACCTCGAGCCTTTAACACAAACATCCATGCAAGGATCTCAGATGTGGTTTGAAGTTTCCAGAGGCTAGCAAAGGCACATAAAATACCTATCTATCATATAAGTCATGAACACCAAATTGATCCCGCCCATGATTTAGACATCATACGAGCATGTTCTCGACTTGCCTATGAGGATGAAGAATCAATTTCACTACATCCAACACCCATAATTTATTGAATTACCCAATATGAATTTTGAATTATATATGTAGTGTTGTAGCAAACAACAAATCAAAATATCACGTACAACCATTTTCGAGCAGAACAGATCCATTTGAAGACCTTAAAGCAAAAGGCCATTCATTTTCGGTAAGCAGTTATTTTCTTTAACTCTGAGTTCATCGTTCTCTTTTTCAGGTGAGCTTATCAAAGAGCACATGTGTTATCTATTTAGACAAACACAATTTTATATTTAAGCAGGATACGACAAAATAAAAGGAAATACAGTTTTCAACTTTCAAGTTTCTGCTGGATTATTCTATAGCTTTACAGTCCACGGTACTTTCAACCAGTTCGTATATTGGAACCAAACCTTTGCTGTGTTAAACACCACATTCCCGCAATCTGGAAGTACACTCACTGACCACGGGGGCAAAGTGTATCGTTGACCACTGAAAGTGAGAATAGCAGCATTCAACTCATCAATATTTGCCAGAAATGCAGAGCACCTTCCATTGCTGGCATTGTAAATGTGTGCCTGAAAAAGTCACAACAGGAGTCAAATAAGACTGAAAGGCTGCATCATAATTAAGTAAAACTGGTACCAACCTCCTGTTTTGGACCCAACTTTATGTAAAGTGGAGAATCTACAGCAACAAGTGCTGCTTCGCAAAGCTTGATAGCTTCATGCAAAATTTTCAAATGTCCCCATTTTGGCTCACTCAGCAAACCTGAAGCAAGAACAAGGAAAGAAGCAATAAGAAAACAAATCTTTCATGCTACAAAGTTCTGGCTAATCAAGGCACTTTTTTTAGCTCCAACAATTTGTCCTTACCATACTCATCAATTGGTGCATCATAATCATAACTGGTGACATAGAAAGGACCGCCAGAAGTCCGACCAAAGTTTGTTCCACCAAAGTACTGCAATGTTGAGCATAAAAATTAAAATGGAGCAATTTCATTCAGGACAAGAGGGGTAATGGTGGTGCAGCATGTGTAGATTCAGTCATTCTGTTGTTCAATATTTTAAATGCCAATTTATCCCCATCTCATTTAAATTACAGATTCCCAACCAAGTCATCCTTACCAATTAAAACCGCCACGAACCATAATCAAGCCAAGGGGGATATGGGGAAACTAGAATAAAATTCCATTTGAAAGCTCCCTCAACATCGGTTAATAAAATTCCAGAATCATCCTAACCAATCTGATGCACTATAAGTCGCGAGCTTAACATGATAGATTAAGAAGTCAATGTCCAAACAGATAGGGGCATAATAGTCTGAGAGCAATCTTAATCTTTTAAGTTCAAAATGTTGGGTAATTGGATAACTATATTGCTTCTTTAACATCGGCTACCAAACCTGAATATCATGTGGCATGCTTTATTCAATGTGAACCAAAATTACTTCGGTATTGTACCATGTAATAGTTTTGAAAGCTCCCACCACGCTGATAAAAGCGTGCGACAGCAAAGGCCAGGTCCTCTACCGGCCTATGAGGCAGTCTTCCGCCCCATGTTGTAAACCTACACAACTCAAAAGGCCAAATGTCAATCAGCTAAAAGCAGCATTTTGAGTACAATTCTAAATTGGGAAAGAAGATGGGTACAGAATTTGAAAAGAAGCTTCATGTTGAATGGAAAGTAAGTATAACCAAATGTAGCACAATTTACAAGAGAACGAATATTTCTAGACACCATTAATCATGTAAGTGCAGCTCAAGAAAATATCGAAATAGAGTCAAAAATATGATTTATTAATTTTTTTTTTTAGTAGTTTGTTTGGATTTCTTCCAGTCTTCATTATTTTGACATAAACAACTCAAAGCATACCAACAGGAAAACAGAACAAACACATGATAATGGAAAAAGAGTCGGATGAGTACGAGCACTACGGCTGATGTATCTAAAGAATGTACAGGTCAATGGGCTCCTTTTCTCCCTATTTGAGTACCATTAAAACCGTAAACTAACATTATCAGAAACAAGGAGGCGAGTCATTAGAAAATAGTTGGGGTAACTAAGTGCAACGAGGGAAATTGGATCAGGGATGATGGATAGTTAGGGAAAAATTGAACATTTAAAGTTGGGTATTTTGTAGTAGAGCTCAATCGTAATACATAAATATTTATACAGGCCCCTAAACAGTTTTCTAGTGTGGAAAAAGTTGGGTACTCGGATAAATTGAACCTCAAAGTCAAAAGCCCATTTACCTACCATCCATCCCAGTTCTCTGTCCAAAATACTGGTTTATTAGGGGAATTTGGCCTAAATCCATCACAATAGTATCCATTGCAGGCATCAATCTGCAGGAAAATAATGCAGAAGGTAACAACCATGGTATCAAATGAAATTTTTTTAAGATGTCCTTGAAACATCACGATGAGTAAGGCCTAATGAAATAGAAGTCCTATTATATCCTTGTAAATCCAATTTAAGATTTCAGTAAATCAATACCTAAATACTTGATTGGCTAATGACTATGATATGGAGGACTTACTATATCTTCCGGAGCATCAGTCTGCCTGCACATTACCCATGGAACTCCAGCACCAAGTCCCAGAGCCATATTTGCAGCCCAGTTTACATACTCCTTGCCCCCTTTACCATACGAGCCTTCAACATCTCCATATTCATTTTCTATCTGTTAAAAGTTTTCAAGGTTCAAAGAAATCATTAACACCCACAATTCAGTACATGGATTTACCAGACATATAGATCTTGTACAAACTCCCCAGCCCCTAGATTGCTTAACAGCCATTGACTACTGGACTGGGTTTATATCCAAACACCTTTTAAAATAGCAGATACAAGGCCTCGTTTCACTAGTCACATAATTTCATGCCTTAAGAAAAAGTCATGCTAATTGATACCCGCTCAAAGGGATTCTAGGGGTACATATCAACAAATTGTTTTACAATCTTTGTATCCCAAAGACGGTAGAGGTGGAACAAAATGAGAAAGCCCGATGTATAATTTTACCATAATTATAATAACTGCTGCAGTAAGGCTGAGCGCCACTTTCTGGTGAAAACATTAACATGTAGCACTCAAGAATAGATACCTGCATTAGGATGATAGGACCACCTTGCCAAGAGAGGAGCATTTCTTCTCTCATCAAATCCACTATCTTTCTGACAAACCGCTCCATCTCCTCCTGCAGAGATGGTGCAACCAGATGTTACCCTCATCAGAGGAAAACTTCTATGACCTAGAAAATCCAAAGAATGTGGATTTGACATAGGTTGTTCACATACTGCCTGAGGATACTACCAGTATTACTACTTAAAAGTGAAAGGGAAGAACAATTCCAATTATAGATTGTTCTTGAGTAAATAAGTAAAGCAAAGTCTAAGAGATGATTAGACACAAGTCAGAATGTTGAAATGAGCAACATCATTGAAGCCATAAATACCCACTTGTGCATACCTTGAATGGGGCATTGTCAGTTCGAAATTCAATGCCTGGGACATCTCGCAGCCACACGGGGAACCCTCTGCAATATTCCAAACAACAGTTCCACACATCAGAGAGCTTTAAGAGGAAAGATGTCGGTAATGTGATGCACCAACAGATGCAATAGAATGACAAAAATAGCCAGAGTATCCTGAACTATTAACAAAAGCATAATCAGTCCAGAATAACACCACAAATCAAATGGTCCTTACCAGGAAAGCACCAGAATAGAAAAACATAAAACGAAGTTATTATTGACATGGTCAACAAGCAGTCTTAATCCCCATATGCAATTTTTCTGACTGAAATCGGCCACAAACCAGAGCAAAAAAAGGTGCAATAATAATGGAAGATGGATGTAGAGCATGGTGAAAAGAACCCAGACCCAAAGTTCCACTCTGCACAAACGTAAGGACCTATTCGAAGATGAAGATAAAGTCCGCTAGCTGCAACCAGCTTCACAAACTTGACGAGATCATATTGTCCATCAAAATTATACTGAAAAGGCAGAAGGGTGGCAGTTACAACACACGAGCATCAACCAAACAATGAATAGTCATTGAGCAGATACTTACCTGTCCTCTGATTGGTTCATGCCCATTCCAAAAAACATAGGTTTGGATTACATCGACCCCACCTCTTTTGCTCTTTTCAATCAGATCAGGCCACATCTGGCATAAACAAAAAAAATAGTGGTAATCAGCAATCGAGTCTGTCAAGTCATTATGATCAAGTACAAGGAAACCCAAAATCATGCTTTCTAGGAACATCAACCGAATACATGGAAACAGCCACCTGCCAGCAACAAATCGAGCATCTGATTCTTAGAAGATAAATTATCATTAGCAGGCCTGTAAGATGGTTCAGCATGACTTCCTAACAAGACCACCCCCAGAAACCACACCCGGCTTTATTGGATGTACACCATAGGGCTTCCACAGAAAACATAAAACCAAAAAGGTGCACGTTCTGCAGGATGAACCCTACGAACTAACAGGCACAAAACCGTACGAACAACACCTCTCCCATTTTAACTACACCGTTTCAATTAATCCTACAGAGATACAGAAACCTTTACCCCAATATAAAGAGAGGATCCTAAGGCTATTATATAGTGTCCTTCTTGAGACAGCTCAACGACTAAGGCTTCGTTTGTTTCTCCAAAAAATACTTCCGAGCAAAACAAACGGAGCCTAAATGTTACCGTTCGGACGATCAAGCTCCAAAACTTCCAACTAATAGTTAGAGCTTACTCTACGTGACCCCTAGGGAGCGGTTACCACCTCCTAGGATACCAAATCCAACCGAAAAGATACGTACGTACCAGAATAACTGCTTCTTTAATCGCCAAAGAAAGAAGGAAACGAAAACGACAAGCGGAGAAAAAGAAATGAAACCTCGGGGGTGGCGCGAGGGTAGTGGATCCCAGCGGATATGAGTATGCGTCGCTGGCCATCGACGACGAGAGCGCGGTGATCGTAAGTGACGTTGAACGGCTTGAAGAAATTGGCGGACACCGGAGTTGCTATAACCGCCGCCGCGATTACGACGATGAGGTAACCGCCAACTAGTAGTTGTGGTCTTACGCTTCTTCTGCTGCTAGTAACGGTTTCACTTGTTGAGCTCGCTTCCTCTTTCATTTTTCGATAATGAAATTAATTTGGAATTCCGATTTCTCCTATGTGGGCAATATAATGATCTTGTGATTTGGATAATGATGATGATGATGCGTGCGGGTTTGGATTAAGGTGCCAAGTCATCACTGTGGCATTGGGTGCGACTGAGACGTTTTACATTTGGCAACAAAAAGATAAAATTGTTTTCTATGAGAGAAACATGATGTGCTTGCTACATATAACTTGATTTTAGGAAATTGGATTATGTGGGAACTAAAGAGGGGATGTCCTTATATGGAGAATTTAATTGTAAATTTTTGGGATCTGACGGTTTAAAATGTTCAAGGATAATATAGTCTTTTATCAAAACTGAAAAAGGTGTGTAGTTAATGTTTCCCTTAATTGTAGCCTCATTATCAACTTCATTATCATAAATGTCGCTATTTTCAAGGAATTTAAAATTTAAACAATTAATTTATTACAGAGAATTTATTACTAAAAAATTGTGGCCACATTTGATAATTAAGAAATTCCGATTTTGATAATTAATTTTCTCCCTTCCGACACCCACATTTGATATCCACTCTTAAACCTAACCTGCCATGCCCGTTAATAAACCAGTAAATCAGTAAACCAATAAATCAATAAACTAATAAACCAATAAATCAATAAACCAGTAAACAATAAATCAATAAATTAGTAACCAATAAACCAATAAATCAATAAACCAGTAAATCAGTAAACCGATAAACCAATAAACAAATAAACCAATAAATTAATAAATCAGTAAACTAATAAACAAATAAACCAATAAATTAATAAATCAGTAAACCAATAAACTAGTAAATCAATAAACCAGTAAACAATAAATCAATAAACCAATAAACTATTAAATCAATAAACCATAAATCAATAAATCATTAATTGCTAATTAATAAACCATAAATTAATAAACCATTAAATCAATAAACCTATAAACCAATAAATCCGTGACAGAAAGAACAAATCTGTTGGAACAAATATTTAATTGCTAATTAAGTGGGAAGTTATTAATTGCTAATTAGGTGGGAGGTTACTAATTGTTGTGGGAGGTTAATTAATTGGAGAAATAAATTAATTAATTCAAAATATGCTAGTAGTAGTAGTTACACATATTATGGAGAGAGAAAAAAATCAATAAGATTTTACCAAATCACCCTTTTTTATTAATTTTCTTCCTTTAGCCTCAATATAGGGACTAAGGGTCTGTTTGGTACGGCTGATGAAATTTAGCTGTTAGCTGTTGGCTGTCAGCTGATCAGCTGTTGGCTGATAGTACTCGGCTGATAGATGATATCCGATTTTTGCAAAAGTGTTTGGTAAATTAGCATTGGCTGTTGCTGTTGAGTTGTAAAATTACTTATAAGGGTAATTGACTAATAAACATCATTCTTTAATATTTAATATAATATATATTATTTATCTTTATGTTTTCGTCAATTAAAAAGTGTCTCTCTTAATTTAATATTTAATATAGTACATATTATTTATTTTTATACTCCCGCCAATTAAAAGAGTATCTCTCTTAATTTAATATTTAATATAGTAATATTTAGTATTTATTTCTATATTTTCACAAATAAAAAAGTTTCCCTCTTAATTTAATATTTAATATAATAATTTGATATTTATCTCTATATTTTTGCCAATTAAAAAAAGTGTCCCTCTTAATTTAATATTTAATTAGAAATTATCTGGATCAAGGACTATTTAGTAATTTGATATTGTAACAGCTATCAGCTAAATGTAACAGCTATAAATTCTAGCTGTTGGAAAAATTGACTGTTGGTTCCAACAGCCAATTTTTTTTAATTCACCAAACACCTAAAAATTGGCTGATAGATATCTATGAGCCAACCACTAATCTCTAACCGCCAAACCAAACACCCACTAATAACTAGTCTCCACTAAATCCACTCCTGATTTTAGTGGTTCACTTTATTGAGATGTTTTTGTGCTGAATTTTAGAATTGATTTTACCAAAACCGATAATCAGAATAATTAAAATGTAAAATTTTCAGATCTCTACATATATGCCTCGTCCCTCCATTTTCAACGGAACGTCATGTACTACTTTATATGTTTCGTGTGTTTTTCTTTCAAGTTATATTAATTTTTTAGCATTCTTTCTTATTTTGTGATAAAAAAATGATTATTGCAAAAAAAAAAATCTTGCATATATTTTGTCAAAAAGTGTTTTCTATTCTATCTAAACATTAATTTGATTTTCTATATTTTTCTAATATTGTTTGAAACCCAGGAAATTATTTTTAGGGACACAAATGGAGTCTTCGTGCATTTGTAGCTGGTTGAATTCAAGGGATTTCAAGGGAATGAATTCATCGAGCGGTCATTTAAGCAGGAATTCGGGTTTAGAGACGTGCACTTGTGTGGGTGTTATTAAGAAGTAATTACAACCATGTGCTTATTAGCTGTTTATTTATTTTTTGGGTGATATATCCAAATTCATTTATAAAAAATAGTATAGAGCCCTTGAAGAGCAAAAAACTAAGATTAGTATAGATTATGGACAAGGGAAAGGAGAAAAAGGGTAGGAGCTGGGCCTCTCTAATAAAAGTCTGGGCCTTGTAGAGTTGTAGAGTTAGAACTTTTTCATTTTCGTCTCGGGATTCCAAGCCCACGTAATTTGTTTTGGCAAATTTACATTAGAAATGAGAAGTCATATACATAAAGATAGTTTTCAATTTTGTGGTCTGACCGACGGTCCAACTGCTCGGACCCTATTTCGAAATGCACTCTAGGTTGGAAAATAGGTACACCCGAAAATATTTCCAACCAAAAAATTTCTGATTCAACCAGACAAATTTTGGTTAAACCGGAAATTTCCGGTTGGACAAAAAAGTATTAAAATGACAAAATCCTAAAACCTAGATCTAAGTTAGAAGTTGACAATGGTCAAATTAAGAATGATCATAAATAAGAATGACATTAATTAGCCGCTGTCAATTTACCAAGTCTCATGAATCTCCAACACTGTTATAATTTTGAAAACTAAAAAGTCTGATTAAGCAATGATAATTTACTTCTTAATTGCTCAAATGTTTGTTTTTCATTCGCATAGTCTTAGCTATATGATGGGGAGAGACGATAAATTGGTGGCTGTTTTTTTCTTCCGTCGTTTCTCTCATTATGTTGAACGTATAATAAGTTAATAATAGTAGTAGATTGGAATAGACTAACATATTTCGTTGATTTATTGATAACTAGGATTCTGATTAGAATAAATTTAATTAAATTAAATGGGTGGGTAGAAAAAAGAGTTGTAGTATTTATTGTAGAAGAGACTTTAATATTTATTGTGGAAAAAACGTTAGGTTTTTTTAATTAATGGATTTACTAGAATTAATAATTTTTAAGTTCAACATCTATTATTTATTTATATATATGTAAAATATTTAAAATAAAAATTTTTGCCTGATCGACATTCCGATCAACTCAGATTTTGGACCAATTTTCAGGTTGACCTCTGGAACGGCTTTGAAAATAATGAGCATAAGACCATGTCTAATGGTTCGGGGCACGCATTGCTTAATTGGAAAACAAGCTAATGAAAAATTACGTAATTTATTAAAAAAATAAAATAAAAATCATTAACTTATTTGAGAGTCATAATATTATTTTTTTTCTAAGAGATAATTTTTTTATCACCAAATAATTTCAACAGGTTTTAATAAACTCACTGATTTTTACTTCCCTCCTGAATTGTATAGCGACTAAGTGCATAAGGTACACATTTGAGCGGACAATTTCTAACTGATCTAACTCTATAGCGGTCGAGTGTAAAATTTCAATGAAATGGAATGCATAAGCTTATAAATGAATTTTTCGGCTGTGGAAATATAATTGTACAATAGCATTGGAATCTAGGGCGTGTAACTATTCTGGCTACATTAATCCAAAGGTAAATTACATCTGGCCCCCTGTTGTTTGGGAAATTTAACTCTGGCCCTCCTCTTATTTGCAATTCGATTAAAAAGCCCCTTTAGTATGACAAAATTGTACCATTTGGCCCCTGAAGTCAGAACTGGAGAATTTTCCGGCGAGAGATCTCGCGAAAAGACAAATCTACCCCTGACATAAAATACTCTCTCTCTCTCTTCTCTTTCTCCTTCCTCCTTCTCTTCCTTTCCCCCCTCCACCCTCCTCCTCCTCCGCCCTCCTCCTCCCCTTTCCTCCTTTCGAAACCCTCATCCTTCCTCCTTTCTCTTCCTCTCCCTCCTTCCTTCTCCTCCTCCACCTTCCTCCTCCTCCTCCCCTATCCTCTTTCGGAAACCTCCCCTCCTCCTTCCTCCTTTCTTTTTCTCTTCCTCCACCCTCCTCCTCCTTCACCCTCCTCCTCCTCCGCCCTCCTCTTTTTGAAACTTTCCCTCTTCCTTCCTCCTTTCTCTTTCTCTTCCTCCTCCATTCTCCTCCTCCACCTTCCTCCTCCTCCTCCGCCCTCCTCCTCCCCTCTCCTCTTTCTGAAACTTTCCCTCCTCCTTCCTTCTTTCTCTTCCTCTTCCTCCTCCCTTCTCCTCCTCCACCTTCCTCCTCCTCCTCCTCCCCTCTCATCTCTCCTCCCTCCGAAACTTCCCCTCCTCCCTTCTCCTCCGCCCTCCTCCTCTACCCCTCTCCTCCTCCACTTTCCTCCTTCCTCCTCCTCATCCTCCCCCCTCTTCTTCCCTCCTCCTCCTCCTCCTTCTCTTCCTCCTCTTCCTCTCCTCTTTCAGAGAGAATTTTTTTTTTTCGGTCAAGGGCACTTTTGTCTTTTTGCGAGATCTCTCACCGGAAAATTCTCCGGTTCTGACTTCAGGGGCCAAATGGTACAATTTCGTCATACTAAATGGGCTTTTTAATCAAATTGCAAATGAGGGGGGCAGAGTTAAATTCTCCAAACTACAGGGGGCCAGATGTAATTTACCCTTAATCCAATTAAATTTTTGAACTACATTAATTGAATTTTAGATACAAATAATTTTATAAAATAATTTAAGATAGAGTAAAATTTTTTGTTCAAATATAATAGTGCAAAATAGTACCTAAAATTTTTCAATTTTTTAACAAAAATTTCTAAAAATATAATTTTTCAAAAAAATATTAAAAAACTTAACTTAAAAACCCGCACAAACTAACTAGATCACGCCATGCAGACAATGACATCAGACCATCTCCATTCACGCCCTTGCTATAATGCAACGCCCTGGGCGCCACGTCATCGCGCCTCTACTCTCATTTTTCAGCTCACAGTGGTGCCCTCGCTACAGTGCCACGCCTTGGGTGCCACGTCAGCTCAATTTTTTTAAAATTTAGCTAACTGTATCAAACTCGAGTATAAATTTGCGTTTATTTCAAAAGACTAAATTAAAAATCAAAACAGTAAATTTTGCGAAATGAAAATTTTATTAAAATGGAAATATATTACATGAGAATTAGGAAAAAAATTATATTTAAAAAAACATAAATTACTTAATTCTTACATTAATCCAAAACTAATGTAAAAGTTTAACAGCATTCTTTTGTCATCATCTAAGAGGAGCTTGAAAGCTTAACCGCTAGCTTGTATGATTTCTCAGTAATAGCTGATTTGATATTCTCAGGGGCGACGAACTTTCCAACACGGTAAAAAGCATGCACAAAAGTGTCCGGGCTTGCGAAGTTGGGGAGATCGAGAATCTCGTACGAGTTAGGCTCCATATCGTAATTTTCGGCAACAAAAAGGATGGAGAATATGGCATAGTAGTATTGGAAGGTCTTATTGTAGGGGTTCATGTGCCATGTCATAATGAACATGTCGTAGGCTTCACTGAGCTTCCCAGCTCAGAAATGCTCATCTGTCATCTCCAACATTGACTCGGCCATAATGAAGATAAGATAAGAAAGATAAGAAAGTTGGAGTGAAAAATTATGAAGAAGGTTGTATTAATTTATAGATTTTTCAAATGAATTTGGACCACAAATTTTTTTAAACAAATTTGGACCACACACATTTTTTTATCCGAAAAGTCTCGTTATTTGGATTCAAAAAATAGTATAAAATTACCAAAAAATAACTAAAATTTTTAATTGGACAAAAAAGTCAAAAATAGTAAAATTAATTTTTAGAATTTTTTCATTTTTTCACATTTTTTTGTTTTTTTTTTAAATTAAAATACTGACCTGGGCAACATGGCCGAATCAGAGAGGGCCACGTTGCCCGGAGCGCAAATCCATACATGCTTAAAAAAATTAGTCACTAACAAGCTCATACAACAAAGCACTCCAACTTTGTTAATAAAGAGATCTCATATAGACTTGGCAAAAGAGTAAGAGAGAAAAAGTTGGTCAACACATTTACCTATATTACCATATATTTGAGAGAGAAATTCTCAAGGATCTAATCTATGCATACAAATAAGAACATCTTTGATAAACAATTTTCTTTTTAGTCTGACTCATATGAAATAATATTTTAGAAGTCCAAATGTAAAGAACATGATAATATTCTTAAAAGTTAAGAACGTCGCGCAAAACTTCAATTGAGAAGCCATCATTCCCTAAATATTTCCAACAGAGAGCATCCTAGCCTGTTCCACTTGAAGTGACAGTCCGCAAGTTTCTTCATCTTCTTCTATCAGCGAGTGAACGAATGCGGATGAGGGCGACTAGAGTTGTGGACTGTGGGAAAGCTAGCAGGGAGAAAAACAGATATATATATATATATATATATATATATATATATATCTTAATTTTTTAAAGTAAAATGCTTAATAATTTAAGAACTACATTCTGCTCCAATATTTTGAACGATCGCAAAATTTGGCAAGAAGAGACACGTCCGATTTGATTATAAATTTTTTCCAACCTTAAACGCAAAAGACTTTGCATTCTGTTTAAAAAAATTATATGAAACCATCTGTATTTTACCTTTAACAAATATCATTGTGTTCCCTTATGTTAAATAAATATAGAATCTCCCGAGTTGAACATATGAAATATCCAACTAGCTAGTACAAACCGATATTTTCTTCATCAAACAGAAAGTTTAACTAGGCCACCCAATGGATAGATGTGGACTTTGGTAGGGAATCCAAGAAATAAGCAAGAGCTTTTTGATTGAATGTACTGCTCCAATAATTTATAACATGTAAGATGTTCGCCGAGATTAGGTATTTGGTATCTTCTCCTTTAAATTAATTCAGTGAGTTGATCCAGATAGTTGGATGTTTTAAAAAAGCATTGAATTAAAATAATACAAATATAAAATATATTAATATAAAAAATTTCCTAAATAAAATTGTATTGCAATTAGCTAGTTATCACATTTTCTTTTATTACCATTTCACAAGCAAGAGTGCAAGACGGGAGACTTGTCGAGATAAACAAAAAGTGATGTCCCCTCCCTATTCTAGCCCGTTGTAGGAGAACAGGGTAGCTCATAATTAGTTCTCAAAAGAAGTTAGCTCCTAATTGAAGTCAAATGTCTTCACTCTTCAACTGTGAAATTGATTTGTTAGTTCATTCGTAATAACTAATAACCAAATTCTTTTCCATTACCATTTGCTATCTGCACGCAATGGCGTAAACAAATTCTTAAATAAATAATTAGCGGTTGCAGATGAACAGACTTTTCACTATAGTTGAATAAATTAATAATATTGCATGCATAAAATAATGTAGAGCACTTCATAATTTACATATTCTAAAAGATGGACGATATGATATTATTAAATCTTAAGCTAAATTAATGGGTGCACCTGTGAAATAGTTTTGTAATATGTCTGGGCCATACCTAACTTGACGCTAAACCATTATAAATGGAACCTAAAAACAAGCACGGTCATTTCCATAAATTTATTTCATTTATACGATTCCAAGTCAACATCTATGCCGAAGGACATTCGGGGTGATGACGTACGCCTTTACGAATTGATAAAATCCAATATTCAATTATTGCGGTTAAAAATTTACCAATAAAAAAGTCAACGTCTCTGCTTTTTAAAACAAAGTTTTCTCAAAATTGAGATCGGTGATTTGCTAGTGGAAATCGGGTTGCACTGTACTTAATTTCCATGTTCTAAAAAAATGAAAGAAAAGTGCTAATAAAATATAGTTTCCCTTTTTTGGTGGAAAAGGAACATCATAGTTTGAGAATGATTGAAAGCAAAATCTGAATCAATATTGTTTTTCAACGAAAACAAAATTAATTTCATATGTCCTTGGAAATTTGAAAAAGAAAGTATATTGTTAACCAAATGAGTCTCTATTATAAAGATGAGTTCATATGCAAATTTTAAAAACATTCTTTTACAATTATGATTCTAACTAAATTTATTATTTTTAAATAATTATGTTCTATATTATTCAATTCTTTTTTCTTATATTTTGATATAAACATTTGTAATTCAAATATTTCTATTCACTATATAAAATCGCCGTATTAATCCTAAACATTTTCTTTAGAAAAAAAGAGTCCAGTAGTCCACCATACGCAATAATTGGTCCAGTCAAATCCCAAAGGTTGGGCACGCCGCACGCCACATGCGACGGGAGACTTTAGCGCTGCTTGCGGTCAAAGTCAATGCTTTCAGTATCAGAGCAACGACATCTTCTAGGACGACACACAACGTTTTAACTTTTAACCAAAGAAAAAGCGACACGCAGCATTAAATTATTGAATTCTTCGCAACTCATTGTCACTACAAAATCAATTAAAATTTAGTAAAATTTAAAACATTATAACGAGTGTTATAGTGCTCATCACCATAAAAAAACGATGATACTTTATTTGATGAATAAATCAAGTTATATTGCTATCTTATAACTACTAAAAAATTATTATTTTATTATTTTAAAAGTTTTGGTTAGATATAATAATGTTAATATCGTATTGATATTAATTTCATACTCATAATTGTCCTAACATGCAAAATTTTTAAGTTGAACACAGTAATCAATAATAAATTTTTCTCATGGAAATGATCACTAGCGGAGTTTCAACATCATGTCTTATGTCTTATTGTGATTAACTAACAAAGTTATTTGAAAATATTTAAATCCTTATCAATAGGTGGGTACCACTTTCAGTTGTAGAAGAACAATATAATTTAACATTCTAATGGTGCTGAAAAGCAGGATTTTCAAAAATAATCTAGAGATTGATCTAGAATTGGGTTTGACTTCTGGGTCAGCCAGTTCGATCGATCCAACCATCGATCATACCAGATTTTTTTCCTTTTGATTTTAAATACTTATTTGAAATATATATAGGCCTATAGGTAAATAATTTATAAAATTTTAAATATATATATACCAAATTTTCGGGCGAACCATCTGGTTAGACCGAATTTTCCATGCGAACTATCTGGTTACACCGGCTCCATTTTTAACATAAAAACGACCCGCCCTAAATTCCGATTCGCAGTCTGACCGATTGGACCATAGTTTTTAAACCCTGCTCAAAAGTGAAAATAACATAATAAAACTTGTAAGTATCTAGAAGATAAGGTCAAAGGTCACGCGCAGAGTAAGAAATTTTAAGGTCAATTACTAATTTTTTTAATTTTGTAAATTTTAAGGTCAATTAATAATCTTTTAGATAAAAAAAAAGAGATGGAAAAAAAATTATGTTTTGTAAATTTTCAAATTTATTTTTTTGTATAGAAGGGAAAAATAGATTTGAAAATTTATAAAAGATGATATTTTACATATTTTTTCATATTTTTTAAATTTAAAAAAATAAAAAAAATCAAATTTAGATTATGAAAAATAAAACTTTGAAGAGTAATATCTAGGTGCTCGAATGTCCGAGAAATTTTTTTTGAATACGCGTAACTTTTTGAGATCTACGCGTGTGAAACTAAAAAAATACAAAAAAATCAATAGACAGTTTTTTAACCCGTCAATACCAATAGACGAGTTTTTTTATTTTTTAGTAGAAGTAAAAAAAAATCTGGCTATTGGTGACGAGTAATTTACTCGTTTATTAGTCTAATAGATGGATTTTTTACAAAACAGTCAATCGTGGATATCATTTCTGTAATTTGATTTTTTAGGATGCTATTTTAATAATTTGTCATAAATAGTGGCACCAATTTAAAAAAAAAACAAATTATGCTCATTTGGTTGTTAATTAGAAGACGAGCGCAATAACATCTTCTCATATGATAGCTCATGAAAAAATTATAATAAAAAAAACTATTAAAACATGCTTACCCTTCATGATTTCCTCTGTTACCGTAACACCGATAGTGAGTAATTTTTACTGAATGCTATTTTTTTTGTAATGGTCAAGTAATTTTGGGTGAATAATAACATGACAGTTAATCAAAAATTTGAACTGATAATACTAAATCTCACGATTATTAATAATAGTTTTAATAATTATTGCATATGCATAACATGCCGTGAAGTTTCAAATATTCCAACATGACCGATCCCGTAACCGCAAGCACAAACTGAGCATTAAAAAATTATTATTTTGGATAGAATAAGCATCAAGTAATTAAGGAAGTGGCATCACATATATCTGGATCACTTACTTACAACCAAATACAAGAAACCAAAAGGGTAATTAAACAACGTAGCACGTAAACGATCCTTGCAAAAAAGATTGTAGCACTTTGTTTATGCGTTTCTTCGGTAAATTAATAAACTAAACTGCATAGCTAATGACAGTGAATAAAAAAGCACCGACAATCTTGGACCTTGTTTTGACTCGCCGGTTAAGACGACAGTACAGGCACTGTCCTACCGGACGACGTCGCCGGCTGACGGTTACCAACTTCAGCCATCTCATTCTCGTCCTCGTTCTCGCCGGTCAACTCCTCCAGGGACTTCCCCTTTGACTCCGGCACCAACAGCGTGAAAAAGATCCCAAGGCAGTTGATGCACCCCAGCATGATCAGCGAGTTCTTAATCCCGATACCGGGCGGGTAGCCAGCGTCGGTCTTGGTCTTGTCCTTGGGCTGGGCCGCGTACAGGAACCCGAACGCGCCCACGATTGCCCCGGCCTTGCCCGCGGCCGCGGATATCCCGTGGCACGTGGACCTCAGCCGGGCGGGGAAGATCTCGGCAGGGACAACGAACGTGGTCGCGTTAGGCCCGAAGTTGGCAAAGAAGAAGGTCATTGCGTACATGACAAGGAACCCTATTCGGTTGGCTTTGAGGGTCCAGTGGTGGTAGGGTATGGCTAAAGCGAACATGAACACGGTCATGAAGAAGAACCCTTGAATCTGGATGGCGAACCGGCCGAGGTGGTCGATGAGAGCCACCGTGAACCAGTAGCCAGGGATGGTCCCACACAGGGCGATCAATGTCTGAGCCCTGGCTACAAGATAGACCTCGTGTATGGCGCTCATGGTTTCGGCCTTGGGAAGCCACCCAACTGCGGTAAATATGTCCTTCTGAAAGAGGTTCCCACTGTAGTAAGCGATGTCGAGGAGGAACCAACACATGCAAGTTCCTACCAAGTGAAGTCCGTGTCTCTTGGCGAATTGCTTCGAGAAGAGCCCGAAGTTTTTCCTTGGGTCCTCCGAGAGCCTATCGACCTTCTCTTCCTCTGCCTCGAGGTCCACCTGGACAAATGATTATTCCATACAAATCAAGTTAGAACAAAAGTTCTGATATTTATTTTTAATTTACATTCTTCATTCAATTATTATTTTTTAAAAGTTAAATCAAAGTTTCGTACCGTTTTAAAATCTTGTTCACAAATAAAGTCTAGTTCAATTAACCCACTATTAATGTATCGAAATGTTCCAAACCTGGAGGACTTTCGACATGTCGGCCGCTGCTTGCTTGGCGTTCTTGGCGATAAGGGCGGTGTAACGGGCTGTCTCAGGCATCTTGGCTCGCCAGTAGTAGGTCATCCCGGCAGGAATGGCGCCGAACATGAGTATGATCCGCCAGATGTAGTCCGCCTGGTCGGCGGTGGATGCCAACGGGTCCTGCTCGTACGAGGGGGCCGAGAACGCGTGGTCGAACGCGCTCGACACGATCAGCGCCACGATCCCGCACGCCAGCAGTCCGAACCCCTGCATGGCGAAGACCGCGGCAATGAAAGCGCCACGTGTCTTCTTGTTAGCGTACTCCGACATTATGGTCGCGGACAGGGGGTAGTCTCCCCCGATGCCGAACCCTAGCCAGAACCTAAAGAAACACAGAGTGGCCATGGTCCCTTTGGAGGAGTGGCCGAATGAGAGGCCTGAGGCGAGGGAGCATCCGACCATGAGCATGAGGGTCATCCCGTAGACGGTTTTCCGACCGAGCTTGTCGCCGAGCCAACCGAAGAAGAGCTGGCCGGCGAGGGTACCGCAGAGGGCGACGCCGGTGACAGCGCCGGCAACGTTGGGTGGGAGGGTGCCGGGCTTTTTGTGGCCCTCTTGGTAGTAATAGATACGGCCAAGGAGCTTAGTGACGAGGGAGATGGAGAAGAGGTCGTAGGCGTCGGTGAAGAAGCCCATTCCGGCGACCACTATCGCCGTGAAGTGGTACCATTGTGTCTTGGCTACGTCGAGCGCGCTTAGGACTCCTAGTTGGTTCCCGGACGACATGTCTCTCTCTCTCTCTCTCTTCTCTTCTCTTCTCTTCTCTTCTCTCCTCTGCTCCTGCTTTTTCAGACACTTGCTTCTGTATTTATTTATTTATTTAGTTATCTGCCAAAGTGAAAACCATTGAAAAGTCAGCAGAATTTGACTTGTGTGGTGCATGCAGCAACCACTCCACGAGGCGGAAAAATCAACGACGTGGGGCCGAGACGATTAAGCCATAACCAATGAGCCAAAAAGACCTCAAACCAAAGCCAAAAAACTCGTGACCCTACCTCATATTCTTCTTATATAGAAGATAAAAGATCAATATGTTTTGCAGTATAAATTCTAACAGTATTTACAAATAATGACTGATTTTTTTTTTTTAATTAAAACGTAACCGACCTGGAAAAATCTGAAAAGAGCAATGAGAACAAATGGTTTTACATCAATGAGATGGGGAATCTAGCTAGGGACAAGAGAAGACCCAACCTCTTTGGACAAGTGGTAGAAACCTTAATAGCGGTAATTATCAGTTGCCTTGGGCTTTGGGGTGTGGGGATATTTATGGCAAAAGGTGGCTCCACGAGTGGGCCAGTATCTTTACCGGCATCTCTGGGAATATACCATGCACGCTGGACGGCTGGAGTCGCCGTTTGAGGTCAACGATTTCAGTTCACATCTCCATATACATTTTCTCATGCTGCTTCTTATTTTATTTTTTTCCAACTGCAAAATACTTATAGATTTCTTTAGATTTTTATGTAGCAAATCACTTGCCGGCTGGCCATATTGTTATGTATTTGGTTATTAAAATGTAACATATTTTTTTGTTAGATTACGTACAATAATGGATATTTTTATGGTGGTGGAGTATCAGTTAAATTTTTGTATTTATCAGTAAAAATATTATGTATACAAATTTTCTGCATAAAAATGCATAGCCCAAACATCAAACATATTAGAAAGTATCAAAATATAAAACATTTTTCACAGTTGAATTGAAATTATATATATATATATATATATATATATATATATATATATATA
>SOPF01027246.1:6286-18051 GCA_012979155.1 Hypericum perforatum | reverse complement strand
TATATATATATATATATATATATATATATATATATATATATAATCACATTCAGTCGGGGAAATTTGAAATGATAAGAAAAACAGAGACCTTTTATATTAAATTATAATTTCAGATAATGTCCCTGCGTCTTTTAAGCGGCTACGCGATTGAGTAGCAAAAGAGAACACCTCACTATTTTCTTATGCTCGCCTCTATTTCATGATTTGGTATAATTTATAGGACAAACGTTAAAAAGGGTCCATGTTTTCGGGGTTGAAGAATATTTAAAGACATTAAATTAATCTGATAAGTTGAACGACGAGACGTGTACATGTTGGAAGCCAGAAAGATGACACATCAAAAAACCATATATATAACTCGGGCCAATGAGCATGGAACAACGTTATGTTTCGATCCGTCGTTTCTTGTTTTTGGCCGATACTTCTGATTATAACAAACGAGGTTTCCTCGAAACACCTGCATTGAACTGAACCAAGAGACAATTGTCGTTACAATAGGAGTCTGTTTAAGTAATATTTTAAATATAAATTTAACAATTATAAAAATATTATTAAATAAATCATTTATTAAACGAAGTTCAATTATATTTGTCAGATTAAGAAAAAAAATGATTGTCATTTGTTGAAAAAAATAAGTAGTTATGTGCCAGTAAAATGATAATTTGTGTAATTAATGTGATTGTAAGTTTGTAACAATCTATATTAAAATTTTAAATTAAAAATGAATATTTATTTAAGAAAAATTATTAATTATTTTAAGATTTAGTAATCTTCATGATTTATTTCTAAATTCATGACATTCAAAATTTATTTTGTAAAATAAATTAAAAAATTAAATTGTATAAATGCATGTATTTATTTTGTCCTTTGGATATTTAATATATAATTTTTTTTATTTGTGAAATACAACAAGAAATCATTATGGTATGGATAGCTATACTTTGTTTTTGTTCGTGTTCATAAAAAAATTATAAAAAATTTTGCTTACCAATAAAATAATTTTTAAGATTACTGTCAACTATGTAACTCAAATTAATTCTTTGTTATTATTTTAACAAATTTCCAACATCATTTTCTTCTGGTAACGAAGGAGTCAATGTTCAGCCGAATAAGGAATCAATTGAAAATGGTACTTCTCTCGTTTGCATAATGGAGAACCGGTAGGATTGGAGACAAAACAAGCGGCAATAATAATAATATAACAGTAATATATGATTCGACGTTTCCTCCATATTTAACTGGGAATCGGATCAGGATTATTAAGAGTTATTAATTTAGTTACAATTATATAAGTTGGAGATCTAACAATGGAACTTCGAGGAGCAAGAAGGTGAATTACCGAAAGAAAATGTGGGTAAAAGTTGGTGTATTCACACTTAATCTAGTACAAAGGAAATTTATAGTCTAAAACAAGAAAATAATATTTTAATCTCATTCTACCACCTACTATGTACAGACAAAACGGGAAATGATGAATAAAATTCGTTGTGCGACGTCGGGACAAATCTTTTTCAATTTGCATATTGTCAATCATTTTGGCTGCTACTAGGAATCCGAGGACAAATCATCGTCGTCGTGTTTTGTGATATCCAGCTTCACTCTTTTTGTTTTGGGTAAATTGTCCTCCCGTTCCTCTTCTTTGCTTAAATTACTATTTTCGTTCCTACTGTTTCAAAAAAGATAATTTTGTCCTCCAGATTTGATTAAATAACACCCTAAGGTCCCTGGTGCCGGAATCGGAAAATTTCTCCGGCAACCAGGGACTTGAAATGACCAAATTGCCCTTTAGTCAAAAGTTAAAAAAAAATGAAGTAAATTAAGGAGGAGTTCGGAAGAGGAAGAAGGAGGAGGGAAGAGGATAAGGAGGAGGTAGGTGGGTAGAGGAGGAGAAAGAGGAGTCTAGAAGAGGAGGAGGGAGGGGGGAGGAAGGAGAAGAAGGAGTTAGGCGGAGGAAGAGGGCAGAAGGAAGAGGGAGAAGGAGGAGTTAGGCGGAGGAGGAGGTCGGAGGGAGGAGGGAGAAAAAGGAGGAGGTAGGCTGAAGAGAAGGTCGGAAAGAGGAGGTAGGGGAGGAGGAGGTAGGCGGAGGAGGAGGAGGAGAGCAGAGGAGGAAAAAGAGGAAGAGGAAGGAGGAGGAAGACTAAATGGCAAAATCGACATTTCAGTTCCCTGGTCGCCGGAGTTTTTTTCCGATTGCAGCACCAGGGACCTTAGGGTGCTATTAAATCAAACCTGGAGGACGAAATCATCATTTTTGAAACAGTAGGGACGAAAATAGTAATTTAAGCAAAGGAGATGGACGTGAGGGAAATTTACTCTTTTTTTTCTAACCATTTTAATCATCCTTGGATTTAAGTCATTTTGTCTCTGCTGAGCCCAAAACCCAGTAACAACTATTATCTGATTTGGTCCTCCAAAAAGCAATTTCTTCCTTTTCTAATGTTTCTCCTCTTCTTCTAATCTCATATTTGGATAGATCTTCTGTAAAACTTCGTGATTCGATTGAATGGGTTGAAAAATCAACATAGTTTTTTCCAGCATATTTTGTCCTCACTCGTATGCACCTTGAAATTTTTTCCAAGAGGTCGCTCATTATAATCCTACTCTTGACAAACACATTTAATTTTGTAATTCTTTCAAGATGTGTGCCCGAAATTAATGTACATAATACTCAAATCACTTACAAATTTTACACAGTAGATATACGAGGTATCACATCTTCAATATGCTCCAAAAAACTGGATTATGTATGTTCAACAATCGAAGTTTGAAAACATGAGTATAGAAGAAAGAAGGTGTCAACAGCTTAGTAAGTACATTGACGATTTACAGCTGAGTCGGCATATGAAAAAATTTGATCAATCCTTTATCAATCCACTCATGTACTAAGTGATAATCTAGCTCGATATATTTCATGCACTCATGGAATACTGGATTCTCTGCTATGGGATTACAGATATGTTATCATAAAATACAGAAGCTGGTTGTAGTGAAAAAATATCAAGATCTTAGAGAAGATAATCGAGCCACTAATTTTCATAAGTCACTGAAGCTAATGACCAATACTCTATTTCAGAAGAGCTCTGAGAAATGTAGGTTGCTTCTTTGACTTCCAAGATATCAAGGAATCCCCCATATATATGTAATAACTAGTCGTAGACTTGTGAGTATCCATACAACTATCCCAATTTGAATCACTAAATTTTGAGATCTCGAGCTTGCAAGTTACATCATTGAATACTAAAATTTGATGATAAAGGAGGATGAAAAAAAGAGACCTAATTTAGGATGTCTTTTATATATCTAAGAACACGATGAATTGTCTTGTTGTGCACCACTAGAGAATTAGAAAAAAATTGATTTAACTAGTGTGTGGTATAATATATGTTTGGTCTTGTACTTGTAACTTATAATGTCATAAGTTGAGACTATTCTGCACAAAGTGATGGTGAATGTAGTAGCAAGATGGGTAGTTAGTTTAGTAGTTATAGTGTATATGTTGTAGAGCTCACTTTGTTTCTTAGCATTTCTAATCTTCTCCTACCCGATGAGGTCTTGAATATCAAAGACAAAGTATTGGAAGTGATTGTCTATGGTTAATCATTAGTCAGTTGATTAATCGAGATCAAATTAAAATTGAATTCTGGCACTAAAAGAATATAAAAGAGCATCAAATCCTTTGTTAATCTTACTATTCCTTATATGCAAGGCTGACACTCAAGCATAAGTGGGTAGAGTAACATCCACATTAACAACTTATCACCAAGTTATGAACCACTTCATATAACAACAAACACAAGTGAACGCAACAGAATTAGGTATATAATCATCACTAGTATATTACAACATGCTATTCTTTTGTAGATTTTAAATAGTGAGAATACTTGTCGATGTGATTGGTGTTAACCAATTGAGAACAGAGTTGATTTAAGATCCCAAAGGATAACCAGAAGTGCCACTATGTCCTCTAATCTTTGTGAATGTCTGCTTCATCATAGATGTTAAACCTTGCACATGTCAGTGGTAAAACCAAATTTGGCATTAGGTCCTGTAATACCAAATTTACATAATCTATGTAAATGTCTGCTTCATTATAGATATTAAATCTTGTACATGTTCAGTGCCATAACCAAATTTGGCTTTACCATAAATATTAGCACATACAATCATTGGAGTACCTCTTGACTTAGCTTAGATCCAGGTAAAAAAGCATAGAGTCTGAAATATTGATCAATTGTCTGATCAACCCTGTGACAATGAATGTAAAAAATTTCTTGTTTCCAAAATGTTTAAGATTAGATGCCATATTAAAAACAATAGAGAAATCAACTTTTGAAATCCTTGGTAGCTCAAAAATTTGTCTCTCATGTTACGTAACCAAATACATAATGGCTAATATAGGATAATGAATTCATTACTAAAATTTATGACTTCACATGGTCAAAATTCTCATTAAGACCCATGTGAAAATCTACACATAGTCTTGTTCCACACGTTCAACAGTTAACAATATAGCAGCACAAGTAATGTATGCATATGCTACATATTCATACACTAGTATGGGACAAAAATGTATAAACTGGTCTCAAAACGACTTATACCTCAAAAAATAGTCACAAACTGGAAAAATATCTTGAGAAAGGTTAGAGATCTCCTTCAAAGCTGCGATCATTACGAAATCTGCTCTGTTAAAGCGATCCTTTAGATATTTCAAAGATCTGTTGCAGAGTCGAACCAGAAAAAACTTTTATCCAGAGCTAGTTCAATCGAATGCATCAGTCCCTACAACAATAAGTGTGTTACATCTCTTCTATAAACAGTAAAGTTCATTAGCTTTTCTAGGAGTGGTAATATTTTGATTTGCGAAAATTAACTTGTTTATGGACTCCAAAGATTAACTCATTGTTCTTATCCATGAGTGATAGTTCTTTAGATTTAAAAGAGTAGTCACTAAGATCTCAACAAGCCTCACTCTGGGATGAACATAATTACGGGTTAGTATACTCCCCAGTTAAAGTACAAAGAAGATTAAGATTTACACCAGATAATATAGGAACAGTGGGTGGAGTTGCCATTGCAAGAGTTTAAGTAAGTGTGAGAATAGAGTTTGCAAAAATGATTAAGCTTTAACAAACTATGATACCATATTAAAGAAACAATATAAATTTGAGATACAATAATGAAACCCAAAAAAGTAAGAAAGAAAAATACAGAGAGGAAATATGGGTAAAAGTTGATATATTCACACTTAATCAATCAACTATGTACACACAAAATTCATTGTCTAAATTAAGAAAGAAATATTCTAATCTTATTTCGCCACTTACTATGCACAAATAAAATGAAAAATAAATGAATAAAGGTTGTTCTGCCATGGGAACATAAATTTTTGAGCAAATTGCCCTCAGGTCCCTGACCTTTACTGAAATTACTATTTTCGTCCCTCCTCTTTTGAAAAAGAAATTTTCGTCCCCCTACTTTGCTTAAATGTTATTCTAAGGTCTCTAGTTTCGATTTCAGGAAATTTTTTCGGTAACAAGGAGCCTGAAATGACTTTTTTGTCCTTTATTTAAAAATTTAAAAATAAGATAAAAAATAAGGGGCAAAAGGGCAAAATAGTCATTTCAGCAAAAGAGTCCTCCATCTCCTCGACCTAAATCAAACAAGAAAAAAACATTTTTTTATATTTTTTAATTTTTAACTAAAGGGCAAAAGAGTCATTTTAGGTCCCTGGGTACCAGATAAATTTCCTGAAATCGGAACCAGGGACCTAAGAGTGATAATTAAATAAAGGTGGGGGATGAAAGTATCTTTTACAAAATAGGAGGGACGAAAATAGTGATTTTAACAAACTCTTGGAACCTGAGGACAATTTGCTCTAAATTTTTTTGCCTCTTGCCAAACATTTTGGCTACTTCTGGGAATATGAGGACAAATTGTCTTTGCCGTATTTTGTGCTATCTCGTTTCACTCTTTTCTCTTTACGGGCTATTTTAATTATTCTTGAACTTAAGTCATTTTGTTTTGTTAAGCTCAAAACCTAATAATGGCTATTATCTGATTTGCCCCTCAAAGAAGTAATTCATTTCTCTCCCAATTTTTCTCTTCTTCTTCTAATCTCATATCTGGACTAATCTTCAATAACAATTTAAGAAATCAAACTCGTGACCTTCTTAAAGTAAAATAACATCTATGTCGTTAGGTCAAATATTCGTTAACTTAAGAGTTACTACTTATTTACATACTAGATAATTTTAAAAAAATTTAAGTTTGATGTCGATTGTCAAATTCAGGATTTTTTTAACTTGCCATATTTTTATGTTATAATTTTTATATCCAATTTAAAATTTTAAAATTGAAGGAATTAACACGTAATTAACAGATAATTACGAACTAATTACATCATAATAAACAAGCTTAATTCATCAACAAATAACAAAAATTACTTGTTGTAGCGAACTTTCCCGGGTCGTCTTGACGAGATCTTGCTACTGGTTGGTTCACGATCATGATCGGATTCAGATTCGGATTCGTGAACAATTTTCACGAAGTTCTCTACTTGTGCAAAATCTGAGAGCTTTCGGAACCAATCCGAAATTGTACTTCTCTGTGTGTGTGAGGGTGGAACATTACCGAGAAGTCACCTGCTTCCTTTTCCTTTTAGGAAAAGTCCAAGAGGTGAGATTTGTCTCTGCAATTTCCAAAAAATCCAAGTGTCAAGCCAACAAATGGCTTTGGTGACTCTTAATTTTCCAAGTCAATCTCTTGGAAAAGGCCGATGGGCCAAATAAAAATGGGTCCAATAATGGGTGCCCATTTAATTCAGTCCAACAAAAATAATAGATCAGTGGATCTCGACACACTTAAAATCTCTGGCTCTGTATTTTGACAAATACGAGGAAACAATAATATTTTTCTCCCATCTTAAAAAAATTATTATCAACATTTATTGATCTACATAACACGATTTTTTTTGGGTAAATTGCCCTCCCGTCCCTCTTCTTTGCTTAAATTACTATTTTTTTCCTACTGTTTCAAAAATGATGATTTCGTCCTCCAGATTTGATTTAATAGCACTCTAAGGTCCCTGGTGCCGGAATCGGAAAAAAACTCTGGCGACCGGGGACCTGAAATGACCAAATTGCCCATCCCTCTCCCTCTACTCATCTTCCTTCTCTAACTTCTCTTCCTTCTCCGTTTCTCCACGTCGATATGGAGGAAGAGGGAGGGGCAATTTGGTCATTTTAGGTCTCCGGTCGCCGGAGTTTTTTTCTGATTCCGGCATCAGGGACCTTAGAGTGCTATTAAATCAAATCTGGAGGACGAAATCATCATTTTTGAAACAGTAGGGAAAAAATAGTAATTTAAGCAAAGGAGAGGGACGGGAGGACAATTTACTTTTTTTTTTAATAAGAGAGCCTAACAAAGCCCCGTACATAACACGATTTTGGAAGAGGATAATTGTGACATCTTAATCAACAGTCAACAATGGTAACCTCCGTCCATTTCAAAACAACTAATTAGGTGAACCAATAATTATGTCAACATTTATAATGTGGTATTGTCAATGATCATTTAGCTCTCTTGATGTAAATCAATCCCTTATATATACACATATATTAGGATGAAATATCCATGGCAAATCCATGGCAAAAGCATGGAGCCAGAAATTAATTTAGTGGATTAGTATTAAACATTATAAGTTTGTCACGACTGATATTTATATTGAATAAATCATTTAATTTGTGCAATGAGATGACTGGATGTGAATTCTTTTTTGTCAAACTAAACATAATTTTTTTATAACATTTTGAGAAAATTCGAACACAATTTACCTGAAACAAACTTCTAATTCCAAGTGATATCATTAATTTTTCTGATATGCTTTGATTTAAACAGATTTTCAGTTAGTGGCTAAACATTAGAGACCCAATAATACTCCACTGAAGCACACAAAATACATCTAAAAAATCGTAACATATGAACAAGCTACTCACTTGTGGAATAAAATTCATGAAAGCTAACAAATCCAAAAAAATTGAGGGTTAATTTGTGTCACCTTAAGAAAAAACCATTCCTCCATCTTTTCTACCCTCTTGCAAGCAAGTCATTTGATTTTATCCTCCCCACACCCATTAAAAAATTGGAATTGGCTCATTTCTGATTTAACAAGAGCGTGACATCCACTAGACCGAACTTTATTCTTTCAATTCGATCCCTGAAATGGAACTCGAAGAACGGGATGTGTTAATAAAAACAGCATCGTCAACAACAGCTGCTGTTGGGTTGTTTCCCATGTCCTTTGTCTTGTGAAGCAGGAAAGTCCCAGCTAGAATTGTGATAAATCCGCAAATTTCGGTCATAATCTGTGACGCATTTTGTGAGTCCCAATCCTGCAAGTTGAAGAAGAAAAAAAAAAGAAACAGCAATGCGTAAAAATGTGGAAAAAGAAAGAATAGTAATTAATTGAGCAATATCAATTATAATTATACCTTGAACATTATGACGCTGGCGATAATGGTCAGTGTTGTAAACATGACGTAGTAAACTGGTGATACAACAGCAGTGTTGAATGTATCTAGAGCCTGTAATTAGAGTTGATTAAACATAAAAAAAAAATTCATTAGTAAAGCCTCTTTAGGTGCTACACTCGAGACAAATTCATAAACCTATTATCCTAATATAACTTTTTTATAGATGAAGGAAATTGTGGGTAACGGAACCCGTTTTCTCTTCTCACCCCGATGAACACTTTCTTTAACGGTATAAAAAAGGACGGAAATATGTCTAGGAGTGATCAAGTACAAATCTTATAGTCGTAACAAATTCGATCGAACAGAGAAGCTTATGTTAAGCAGAATATGGAAGATAGAGATCGAAAAGACATGTAACAGGTCATCTCTTCCATTATAAATATATTTATAATAAAAAGTAACCTGAAAAATATAGGATCTAGTACCTTGTTTAGATAGTTTAATTGTAGAAGACAACACAAGATGACGACTAAAGTGAAGAACCATGTCTGGAAGTAAACAAACTGGTTCATCCCTGACATTGTCAGCTTCAAGGCAATTGCAACCGCTTTCACACTCATCACCTGAACATAAACTTACATTTGATAAGAAGATGTCACGTTTAGGGTTCGAACTTTTGTCATCGAATATGAACCCGACCATTTGCCACTTGAGCTGCCTTAAGGGGCTCTGTGGCTTCCATCTACGCAAGAAAAAAAGAATCCGAGAATGCAATTACATGAGAAAGCATAGAAGTTTAGTGTACAAACCGTTAGTGATCCCATGAGAGAGCAAATTCCAACATAAACTATCAAATGTGTTTGTCCATAACGAGGTACATAGCGGAATATGAGGACATTGGCCAACACCAAGACTGTTGCAGTATAAAGCAGGAATCCTGTAATGCAAAATTTAGTCTTAATTAGTACCTCAATGCGAGCGATTGTTATACTTAAGCTCACCATCCCCATAGATTGCAGGTAACTCAATCGTCAGGCAAAGGTTTCGAGAACTTAATCGGGTTTTTGACGACATTAGTTAGTTGTTGGAGCATTAGCTGAATTATTATTACCTGGCTCGGTAGCGAGATTCCACACTTCCTTCACAGACTCCATGTCTCTTTCATGAGGAGCATGTAAAACGATGCTCGTCGAACCCACCACGCAAAGAATGCAACCTAGAATTCCGAATATGTGCAACTTCTCTTTCAGAATGAAATGTGCTAATACCGCACTGCAACAATCATCATCCTTCGCATCAGAAATAAAACTTATTTGTACATAAAAAGAGAGAGAATGAAATTTCAAAATGGTATAATTGATAAGTACCGGACCTGAATATAATACTCAGAGCTCCTAAAGGTGTCACGAGAATTGCAGGGGCAAAGGCATAAGCTGCAAAATTTGCTACTTCCCCGAGGATCACTGCAAAAGCATTTCGAGACACGAAGTTGAAACTAGGGACCAACATAGCAAGTCAGTCGAATTTTCCCAAGCAAGATCTCGAGCGAATTGTCAAGAGAACAATCGGCACAAGAGTGCCAACATGATTCGATCCAGGGTTTCTTGTCATCCGATACGCGCGAGAGTCGTACATCACAAAATGCTATAAGTGGAACAACGTCAAAAGAACTTACTCGCAAGCATCCCGGCCCACCACATTGGCTCGTACAAATAGGAATGCCCTCCCAATCCTGATCAAAAATATCGGCACGCAACAACAAGTCATCATCGACACAGATAAATTCATACGCAAACATCAAAAAACCTATATCTTCTGATTTGCAACATCCAATAACTGAGTTAAAAGATTAAAAAGGAAAGGGAAGGAGATAAAAACCCGCTCTGGTTCCATTAGCACCGGCCTTTTGGAGGCCTTTCTTCTTAACAATGAAGCTAGAGCCGATGAAGACGCTGGAAGAGATTGCCAATAGAAGTCCATGAACATTGTCCGAGGTTCCACCCATTGGTCATATAATCCAATCAACACCAACCAACCCCCCTCTCTCTCTCTCTCTCTCCCACCCTTTCCTCCTCAATTTATTCCTTCCTATAATGGAAATATCAGGACGAAACCTTGGAACCCAAGTTACAGAATTGTACATTCATAAATAGAAATTATTCATGGAATCAAATGCATGGGATTATTATTGAATCCTGATCACTTATATATAAATCATTAATTCACAATGGATCCTAATAAATATTACCATTATCGATAGAAGTGATTGCGTACCTTTCTTGAAGGCGTAGAAATGGCAAAGAGAGTCTTTAAAGGATACCAAAAATCTTGAAACAAAATTGTCAATTGAAGATTTGTGTTCTGATATGTTGGAGTTTTTGTGACACTTTGGTACTTAAATAATTGGTTTTTGTTCTTTTGGCTCTTGCTTGAAGGAGGAGAGAGACGAAAGAACAAAAAATATTGATGAAACCAAAGTTGTAACGAGTTTTTTGTAAGGAACCAAGAACTTACGTTGGGAAGGGAGAGAGACAAGAGGGGGGAGGAGGTTCAGGCATCGAGTTTCTTATAATTGGAAGCAGGAGAAAAAATAGAAACCAAAATAAAATCTGAGATTGCCTCCGAATCTTAAGGATCCCTCGACGTCGAATAATTGAAGAAAAGTTGTGTATTAATATCACCATCGTTAGAATTTTATGTGTTAAAATTTAATAGAATTTGTCCAAATTCGATTTAAATTTGCACAAAAATGAATTGAATGCGATAAAAAAATTCTTAAAAAGTATATGTATTAAATATATCATAAAATATGTAAGTAATTAATATGATATTATTAATATGATATTTTCCCTACCATAGTTCAAAACAGAGTTGCGGCAGTAAATAAGGGTATGAAAAGACGCATGGAATTCACGATTCTATTGAATTAATTTTTTCATTAATTCGTCTTATCCTATTCTGGAAGATAATTAAATTAAAAAAATAAAAAAACTCAAATTTGAAATTCGAATAGTAAAGATTTTTGTCTTGGAGTGCACGCAGGATTTGGGCCAGCATAACTTGGATCGTGTCGTCACTGGAGTTCGTCATGGCCAGCAGACAACGGTGGCTCTGATACCAAATTGTTATGAACCGGGTTACTACGCAAGTGGTAGCGGTGCGCGGTGGGATTTCGAGGCTTTGAACCTCGTCGTCCTCGCGCCGTGTTGATAAAACTAGATAAACGAATAATAAATATAAAGACTTCTTCTTATTTCTTAGTTGAATAAAACCCTAGGTATCGTAGGCATTATA
>SOPF01027245.1:148416-164114 GCA_012979155.1 Hypericum perforatum | reverse complement strand
GAAAATCTAAGAGCAGATGAAGGAAAGCAAGAGATCTCCATCGGCTCAAGATGGGAAAATTATAATAGGATGGTTATTTGGAGGTGATGGGATAATGTTTGGTGGATTGATATGGGTTCAGCTATTTATACAGTTGGAGATTTTTTTTCAATACCAAACCCAGGTTTTATCTGGATAAAATTATTGAAAATTTACAGAATTTAATTATTTTAACAAATATTTGATAATATTATTAGTAAAATAGACAGTTAATTTAAGTATTTGTTGAACCTATTTGAAGTTAACGAATAACTAAGAAATTACTTTAAATTTCGGAGGGAATCACATGTTCTCGTGCATTGGGCACAAAGTGCATACGGGTTGCATGTCATTGTATATACTTTTAATTTTTGAAATCAAAGTATTTTTTAAATGTTAAATCAAAATATTTTTTTTAAGTGTGGGTTGGTGATAAGTCAAGCATGTGTGGGTGATTATTAACTCATTAGATTTGTAATTTTATTTCAGAAGGAACTCTCGACAGCTTTTTTCGCTGCCAATATTTTAGACCCGAGGTATTGGACATCTAAGCCAATAATTAGCTCATTCTTTGTTTTGTTTTCAACTTATTAGTTTGCCTTTTTGCTTTTTCTTTTTTATACAAAAGTTTGTTTCAATATGCATGAGATACAAGATATAAGGATCCATAATATTTTTATAAGATATTGGATATTCATAATTATAAAACCAGCAAGGCTTCATTGAATACCACCACAATGGCTTTAGTTATTAGAATACAATTTAAGTAAAGTTAGTATAATAATTATTCCATACATTGAAACTTTTATACCATAATTATATTGTGTTAGAGATTGAACTCTGTACTTCTTTCAATTTGTTAATATCTATGTTATTACACTGAATATTCTTTCTTGACATAATATAAAAATATGATTCATCTACAAATTATTTCGAATAAAAACAGAGTGAGAAAAAGTAAACAAGTTAGGACTCAATACAAAATTGTAACTTTCGTAATTTCTGATGGACTAGCAAGGGAGAAGTCAAAATTTTTTTGTAACGGGGGACAATACATAAAATATTTAATTTTTATTTATAAGTTGATTAACATTTTAGTGGGGTCAATTTTTTTATTTTAATGAGTGCATATAGTAAAATATATATTAAATTATCAAGTAAATAAAAAATTAATTGAGGTCAACCAACTAGTATCCACTAGTGGGGTATCCACTTCCCTCCGCCTTGTGGTCTAGTAGCCAACCACGTCGCAAAACTAATAGTCAATTAGGTATACTAAGAGTGTTACAAAAATTAAAACAAATGTACGAGTAGCCGTCGTTTTCATTAGCATTGTCAAATATATTTAAAACTACATTACAAGCTAGTGTCGAGGACAAAATTTTTCCTCCACTAGATACAACTTTAAGCAAGTAAAATATTAAATACTAAGATAGTAACTACTATTTATTAAAATATCCATATTCAACTCAAAATCTTAAAATATTGAATATGTAGATTATCCACACTTATAAACTTACTCAACTCACTAATTTTTTTTTTATGTGATATTCTCTCTAATGCACTCTCTCAAATGAAACTCACTAGGCTGAAGTTTGCATGAGTTTTATTCCTCTCGTGCTTTCAAACAGGGTCATGTGTACACAACGTAATATAGACTTTACTATGAGCTCATGATCAACCTATTCTCATACCATGTTAAAATGTCCATATCCGACCCAAACCTTAAAACAATGGATAAGTGGATCATCCACACTTATAAACTTGTGAAATTCACTTGTTCTTACGATATGATATTATCTTGAACACCTACCAATTAGCCAGCTACCTCATGTCCTTAATTATAAGGAATCTTTTAGAAACTACTTGGAAAAACTCTAAAAAATCTATGAGTTAACCTTGAGTATTCACTACTCAAATTGCCAAGTTAGGCTCTCAATGAGTGGATCGAGCCCAGAGTAAAGTGATGATTAAGTTGACGACAATAGACTCAAATACATTCGAATTAATGATTTTTACAAGCAACAATATAACAATTTAACATGTTCTAAGAAATTAATAAGATGTCTTAATATTTTAGGAATAAGATAAATATAGATATGTAGTTTTTTTATTTTAAAAAAAAGATTGTTTGATTTTTTGTCCAAATTTAATGTGTGGTTTGTATTTTTAAATATTTTCATGTTTTGATAGTCCGGGTAAATACCTGACCACGTGAATGTCTACGTTGGCACCTTGTCCACCAAAATAATGTTGTTTGTTGTTCGACATGATATTCTAGATATTTAAGTCAGATTATGTGGCTTATGAAAAATTACTTAATTAAAAAATAAGATTGGACGTGGTTAGGTAGAAAAGTGTCTAGTAAACATTGTCTTACCCACGGTGAAATCAAAGGATGGATTGGTACGAAATTATATTTTTTTAAATTATACAAAAAAATATTTTTTTGTAAAAATTAAAAAAAACCACGAGGTAAAAAAATCCCTACAAGGATCAGTATCACATGAAATCAATATCAATATTGAAAAAATAAAAAATAAAAAATACATGTCTAGGAATGTTTTTGCAAAAATTCAAAAAACAAGAAGCCGAAAATAAAAATCTACACGGACTGGTATCACATGTAAGAAATGTCAATATTGCAAAAAAAACACATATGCTAGTATCACATGAAAAAAATATTGGTATCACATGAAAGAAATGTCGATATCATATAAAGAAAATGACGGCACAGTCCATCCAAAATATAAAAAAGAAAAAATTACACATGTCGATCTCGTACGAAATAAATGATGGTATGATGTAAATAATACCAACGTGATCTGTGCAAATTTAATAATCTATATAATTAATTATTAAGTCCAAATCAATCTAAATCAGTTTCTTGATACTCATCTGAGTCTTAAAATGGTGGAGAACTCGAATATGGACCAACCCATTAGACCATTCACTAAGGGGAGGGCAACGCGTTCCCCATGCCACATTGACAAGCTACCACGTCACGCTAACACGCATGGCATCCCTGCATATTAGCATGATGCCCCATTCCATCACATCAGCATGGCACCACGGTCGACGTGGCATGCCTTCTGGGCCACATCGGCGGGCCCAACACAGTAAGTTTTTTATTTTTTCAAAAATTAAAAATTTAGAAAAATTATTTTTACCATTTTACAACATTTTGTTTAAAGAAGTTTTTTAAAAATATTTTGACAATTACATAAAAAGTTTCGTATCCAATTGATATGATTTTCCGGGTTAAAAATTTTGGTGCGATCCAGAATGGTTTAAAAATTCTATAAATAGAATCCAACATCACATCAATTTTTTACACCAATTAACGAACTCCTCTCTTATCTTTCAATTATTTCTAATATTTTTTTAAACAAAATTCTAGATATGGATCCAAATAATGTGAGTTTCCAAAATTTTATATCTAATTTAGAATTTGAGTATAGTCCAAACTTTAATTGTAGTAGTTCGTTGGTCAATTTTTTGAATCAATGGTAAACAAAAATTGAAGCATACTTTGGGGTTTTAGATGCCATTATTTGAAGAAGGCACGCTAATTGTGTTGAGGATGAGCACTCTCTTCCAACACGAAAAGTGTACTATTAATAGGGGCCAGGAAGTTGGTGATAAATACTTGGTGAAGGACTATTTTGCCAACAAACCAACATATGGAGATGATATATTTCGACATCGATTTTATATGCAAAGACATTTGTTCCTTAGAATAGTAGAGGTACTGAGTGCTGTTGATCCATTTTCGAGCAAAATCGAGATGTTACGCCATGAACGGAATATATAGAGAGTTGTCATATTATCTCACCGATGGGATATGTTCACAATGGGCTATCTTTGTGAATTCAATAATAGCTCCATCCATCATGAAGCTCAAGATGTCTGCTGACGTCAAAAGAGATATAGAAAAAATGTGGAGAGAGCATTTGGAGTTCTTCAATCTCATTTTTGCGTTCATCAAACATCCATGTCTGATATGGGACTAGGAATTCATTGAAAAAATTAGCATGTATTATATTGCATAATATAATAGTGGAATATAAACAGGATTGATATGATCTTTATTTTCCGAAAGAATTCCTCAACGACAAACTCAGCAACGGCAGCATCTTCACAAATTATAAATACTCTACTCAACGCATCAGGTCTCTATCAAACTTCATGATTGTTGATACACAAATTCAAAATAGAGAAATCCATATCGCTCTAAGAAAATATTTGATTGAACATGTTTGACAAAAAATTGCTAGTGGCAGTTAATTATGTCATTATGTAATTTTTTTATTTATTGAATTTCATAATTCATTATGTAATTTGTAATTATTTATAAATATATCTGTTTTTCCAAAATAATAAATTTTGCTATTTCAAAATATTTAACGTCTATACTTTTGTTCGAAACCAATTTCGAGTTTAGTACAATTAGCTAAAACCAATTTCGAGTTTAGTACAATTAGCTAAAACCAATTTCGAGTTTAGTACAATTAGCTGTATTTCAAAAAAATCTGAAATGAAAAAAAGCTGACGTGAACGAGTAGCACAACACTGCAGCAATAACATGATAGTTGGGTGAAAACTAAGTGTAGAGACAAAAATGACAAAAGTAGTAACATGATAAATGACACAGTAGTGCATATTCTTAACATGTCATAATAGTTTAACACTTCGAAATCAATTATAGTGCCAGGTCAAAATATATGTTAAGTTAAAAATATAATGTAATTAATTATTGGGCTTAATTAACTATTTATAATCAAAATTGATTTTTTAACTAAGGAAATATTTTAAAAATAAAAATAAATTCTCAAAAATACTAAAATTGACATAATATAAAAATCATAATGATCACAAAAACTCTAAAATTAAATATGATAACAAACTAATAAACAATTAAAATTTGATGAAATTAAGAAAAATAGTTTTTTTTAATTTGATAATTTAGATTTAAATTGTTAATAATTTTAGAGTTTCAAGAATATGTTTTAATTTTATTATTTTGTTAAAGTTTTTATATCATAGTTTAGATTTTTATATTTCTATATTATTTTTTCATTGATTTATTTTTATTTCATTATTTCAAATATTATTATTTTTGGTTTATGATTATATTGTTAAATATCTTTTATCTTCTTTCACAGTAGTTAATATCAAATATAATTTGTTCAGGTTACGTCAAATAGTTGATGGCATAATACTTGAGCTACCATTGATGTCAGCTAAGTGATAATTTATCACAAAAAATTATTCCTTACTATAAAAGTACGTCATATTTAACTGTAACGATTAGGTCGGCCATCAGGTACGTAGTGCATAGGAATCTTGAGTCGGTCAATATTCTCGACCGGCAAAATTAATTATTTTGTCAATACGGCTGTAGTCACATATTTAGTCAATCTGTAGTCACATATTTTGCCAGTTGTCTAACCAACCAACATATATTAGCTGAGGAGTCCTCACCAACCAGCCAAAGAGAGGAGCCACTAATGTCCGAATAGCACTGCCTGAAGCCCTTAAGAACCGAGGAGCGGACACAATCACGAACAAGTTATCTTTATTATAGTAAGATGAATCCAATAATAATTATTAAAGTTATCATCCCCTAAAATATTTAGTTAGAGAAAAAGTAATTCAACAAGGCCAAATACATCAAGTCGGTTCACTTCAAATATTCTTATCCAACCCAACTTTTAAAGCAATAAAAATATGAATTGTTCATACTTATAACCAAAATAATCGCAGCCATAACCAGCAACGAAAATATAAATTCATCAATTTTCAAGTAGTCTCGTGGTTCATAGAAAAAAAAAACATATCAAATATCGTAAGAAGTCAAATGGACAGATTGTCATTTAATGTGCCGTCTAATATGATCTTCGTACGTTAGGCATTCATTAGACAGGGGTCCGGAAGATGAGGAGAAAGAAAAGACAGTGCTGGTTTTTACCCACTGCTATGAGAAAAATGCTGCAGAATAACACTTGGAAGATGGAAATGTGCAGCAGCAAGTGGGTCACTTCCAATGATGCTAAAATCTCCCTCTAGGATTATCTTCTTCTGAGTACAGAAGCAAACAATCCCGGTCCGTTGCACCAGCTATTAGAGGATGTTGAGATGAAGTTGAAAGTCCCTTGCCAACGAACGTAACGCTGTTGTTTCTGCGAAGCTGCAAATCACATTCCAAGATTTGTATTAGTGTCCCAATATTTGCATCAACATGTTCCACATCAGCACTTAAGTAAGATAATATGGTTACAATTTCATCTGAATCAGACGCGGTCTAGCGATTCCTTGAAGCCTTGCGAAACATGTCTTGGATGTTCCGCGATTGTGTCTCCACTTTGGCCTTTTTAGCTTGTCTGCCAGTTTTCTTGGTCTTTTCTTCAGTTTTTTCTTTTTCCTGAATTGATCGACAAGTTTACGGAAGTAAGTTTGTAGTCGTCAGAGACTGAAACATAGGCAACCCTGGACTCAGGTATCGAATCCCGCACCATTTCTTCTTAGTACTAGCAGATTGCTTGTCCAAAATGGCAACTCGGAAATCACCAAAATTATGTGAATGATGATGAAGTGAAGGATTTTACTTTAAGACAAGAAAAGGGAGTCGATGGTCTAATTTAAAATTTCAAACTTCTAGGAGGAAGCACTGAATATTTCATCTGAAGTGAATCTAAACATATCATGCGTGATGGCATTTCCAATCACAACATTTCGACAGTACAAACTAACAAATATTAAGTCATGGTGGAAGATAAATTGTCTATAGTATCATAGAGAGTTCATGAACAATGATGCATCCACTGGCCTTCATAAAACATTGCTTCCAAGCTTGAGGAACAAATAACTTGTTTGATTCCCGAGTCTGGCTCAAACTAATACCAAAAGGAAACACACTTCTGCATGATTTAAGAAGTGCCATTCAAAGTGTAGTAGGTAGTCAATGTCGGATAGCGTCGCATAGCGGCGATCTCCTAAAATACTACAGCGGGATAACGGATAGCAGAATAGCAGATAACAGCTATTGCGAAGTCTTAAAACAGAGTACATAAACACTAACATACTCAAAAACTGAAAAATAAACAAATATAAAGAAACAATCACACTTAACAATTATAAACTAAAAACAATCCCAGGTCAAGCTATGTTCTCATTAAAATAACAAGAAGTTCTAATAAATTCAACTAAAATATCAGCAAATGAAAACCCAGCCAGAGAGAGAAGAAGTGTGTTCCAGATAGAAAAGGAAGGGAGAGAGGGGAGAGAAGAATCCTGTAAAAAAATTAGGGCTTCTGCTGGGAGTTTTAATCATGTGAAAAATGACCTTTTTGACCTCAAATAAGTGAACGAAAGAAAAGAAGAAGGGGCTGTTAGGGAATTTCATCGAAAAAAATCCCAGTAGCGGCCGCTTTTGGCCGCTATTTACCCGCCATAGCAACTGCTACAGCCGCTACTACCAATAGCGCTTAGCGGGTATAAATCGTAGCGGGAGGAGTACCATTTCCGCTATAGCGTCGCTATTGACTACCTAGAAGTGTACAAAATCAGAGCATACTTGGTTGCTTTTTGTAGTAGTCAGGGGAGTGCCAGCCTCCTCCATGATGCTTGTTGTATCCAGCAAATCCAATCTGAAACATACGGCAGTAAAGGCGTTAAAGAAAAATAGGAGAATCCATTATCCAAGCATATGAAGTTTGCTGGTGAAACTAATAAATACGATAATCTAAAGCATGATATAAAGTCAGAGCATACTCCATATGTTGACACAAAAGCTTCAACCAGGGCTCGTCATTCAAGTACTCTGACAAAATTCTAACTGCATCAGCCACTGCATAGAAAAATGATATTACAGATGAGAATCCAGCTCTACTGGAAACAATTCTAGAGCAGGAACACAATGTTAATTATCTTATATCCATTTGTAGAAGAGTGTGAGCCCAGATCTGTTACATCTGTCTGAAGTCGACATATGAGCATTGTTGGGTCACATTGGTTTGACCAATAGAAAGGGAGGGCAGAGCAGTTAACAGAGGAGATAACAGATATAGACAATATTTTGATCCATAGAAATATATTTATTAATGTCAAAGCTAAATATGGTTTTCCATTGACTGGATGACAATACTATCAACACTCTTCCTACGAGGAAAGCTGCTAACAGGGTTTAAGAAATATACTTCGACTCTTCTCATCTTGAGCAGCATAGTTAACACCCAGAGATGGTAAGCTCTCTCCTAGTCTGCACACCTGCATTAAAATGAAGTTGAATGCGTCAGCATGGAGATTTCTCCCTTATGAGCACACACCTGCGCTAATTGAGGTCGTCAAAATTACTTAAGACACGAGCAAAACAGCACGCAGGCCGAAAGTTAAAACCTTGTAGATGACAACTGACCTTGCAGTACAACCAAGATAAAACCTTTGAATCGTCAAGTCGGAAGAATTTCATTGATCCAACTTCTGAGACAGGAAGAGAGATCATGTTCAGTCTATGCCGATTTTGAGCTTCAAAATTTAATGTCGACAACATGACTAGAAAAGAAATCAGAATCATACGATACTTTCAACATCTGACCTTTAATCTCACAAACTAGCTCCATACAGGCCTCTGCCATGGAATACAGACGCTGATACCCTGGATAACCATCAACAAAAATGATCTCATCCAGTTGTCTGAATTTTCCTGGATCACTTCCTTTCTATCAAAAGCAAAGGATTCTGCCGTGTGAGAACCAAAATGCGCAAAAGTTCTTATTATATAAAGACAAACAAACAGAAGGTTAGGGATTCTCTACCTTCATCAAATGGAAACAATATATTTCTAAATCTAACTTGCAGAAATTCGCTCCACCAATTCTAACTAGCGAAGAGACTGTTGTAGGAGTTTGTAAAGTAAGAAGTGGGCTTGATTAAAGTTCAAATCATTGTACCTTCATCCTAGCTTTGTCAAAAATCGGCAATAAAACGAAAACAGGATCAACTGGCGTGGCCGCATAGAGTCCCCCATCTGTTTGAATAATGGAGGCTATCAAGGATAAAGGACCGAAAGCATTTGTTTCGCAAGTAAATAATCAAGCTAAAATTTTGAAGCATGGCCGCCATATGATTAGTGATATCATACCTTCACATACATAATCTTCTATAAACCAAGTTGTATATGGTTGCTTAAACCAGTGAATTTCTTGTAGAGTTCCACCGTTAAGGAGATAGCACGTTGCCTTCCCTATCAATAGCCAAAGATTAAAACATTTGTGTCCAAGTTCAAGCATAGTTCAGCGTTAGAATCACAGCAATGAGAACTATTTCTCCAAATGATACATTCATAGAATACAAAGTCTTCGTGAAAACAGTTTGTTGACTAAATGAAATGCAAGATCCCCAATCAAGTAAAGTCGGCCGTCATGAAGTCAATTGGGGATTATTTCATCTAGTAGACCCTATTTTGTCTCTCTGCCTGAGCTTGTTTATAAAAAGCATGTCTAAGCAAATTGATTTCACTACACTAGAAAGAGCTGATGCCTTCTTATGGACATCTTTCGGGTTTGCCATCAATAACCTCCAACAGAATCAGTACAAACATTGGATGCCAACTTTTCCTTCCCGGATTAATAAAATAATCTCTGTTCTACGCAACGCCCAACAACTGAGACCTAGCAAACCAAAATGTAGCCGAGAGAGAGAGAGAGAAACAACACATACCGGTTTTAGGGTTTCGAAGCGAAAGCAAGGACCCGTCCTCGCCGTTCCCGACCCCGCATTCCCCTGAAACGAACAGAACCCAGTTGATGGGATATAACAATAAGAGAGAGAGAGAGAGAGAGAGAGAGAGAGAGAGAGAGAGAGAGAGAGAGAATTACCAGGGGCAACGAGAAGGCGGGTCTCTGCTACTCCTTTCCACCACTCCATTTCTCTCTGTTTCAAAGATAACGGAGGAATTGTTTTGCTTTTAGACTCTGAGAGACACTTTATTACATAGCTTGTATGATTGGGTTGCTTTATATTTGCGATTTCTGTTTTTTGGGTGAAATTTATGGAGCACCTTGTAATTTCCAAGTGTTGCCCAACTCGCAATTATCGTTGTGCGAGTTTGGACCCAGATCCAATAGACCCAAAAGGCTAGGTCAATGGGCCGGTCCAGGTCGCGTCGACGGCCAGGTCAACGTGATGTGGCGTTGACATTAGACTTGACGTAAGCACGTGCGTCAGTATTGATGTAGCATTGACGCAACTGTTGCCAAAACTGGCGGCACCACATGACAGCACCCCAAGCTGTCACGTGACAAGACTATGAGTAACTTTGCCACGTGGCGAACATGTATGTCTTCCGTATCAATGGCTTGCTAAGTTAACTTTTGCACTTTTGCTTAATGAATTTCTTCAATTTCAATTTGATTACTCGTTATTCACCAAGAGCTTATGTGACAAGTTCATCACCATTCTGGTTTATGTTGACGATATAATCCTTGCTGACAATGATCCTAATTTGTTTAAACAAGTCAAAGAATATCTTAGCAATTCCTTCAAGTTAAATGATCTTGGGGTACTTAAATACTTCCTTAGATTGAAAGTTGCCCGCAAAGAAGGGACACTTCATCTTTGTCAGAAGATTCTAGAACTATTGCAGGACACAAATTCTCTAGGTTGCAAGCTGGCTGCAACACCTATGGAAGTCAATTGTCACTTAAACTCTGAGTCTAACACTATCCTTGATGATAATCCAGACCTTGAAATTGATGACTATGTTCTTGATCTAGATAAGCCGATTATATCTACTACAAATAGACAACTTGTTATGTAGTGCAACAACTTAGTCATCATAGATTGTCCTACTGTTCTCCATCTACATGATGCTTATCGTACTTTTTGATACTTAAAATCTACACCTGGATGTGGATTAATCTTCACCTTTTCAAACTCAGTGCATTTGAAGTCCTACTGTGATAGTGACTATGGAACATGTCCTAATTCTAAGCGCTCTATTACTAGATTTGTTGTATTTTTTGGCAGATCATTAATCTCTTGGTGTGCTAAGAAACAAACAACAATCTCATGATCCTCGTATATAGCAGAATATAGGGCACTCTCTTTCTTATCTCAGGAAATTGAGTGGTTATGTTATGACTGATCTCAGCACAAAACATCCAAGTTCTAGTCTTATCTTTTGTGACAATTAGAATGCAATTCATATTGCATAAAATCCTGTGTTTTATGAACTAACAAAATATATTGAAATTGACTGTTACGTGATTCGGGAGCATGTTCAATCAGAATTGGTGAAGCCTTTTCATGTTCCAACTAATTTGTAAATTGCAGATATATTCATCAAGCCTCTTTGTTGCACGACATAAATTCATATTGTCCAAGTTGAAAAGGTGTCAATGATATCTACATTCCACGCACCTTCGGAAGATGCAATCAGGATGCTTCTTGGTTCGGCCATCTTCGACGATAGAGCGGTCGCAGTTATCAGGCGTAACCTGCGAGGTTATGGTCCTCCGAAGCTGTCCTACCTAATTATTAGTTTTTATTGCTTTTCTTTTGATGCAAGTAATAATTGCTTAGGTCCAGCCTGGGAATCTACATCCAAGCTAGGTCTTCCGGTTAAATTTCTTTGAGTGATTCTTTTGGATTTCGTATGTTGTCCATCAAGAGCAAAATAATGATAATTCAATACTCAGCTAGGACTTCGTTTTTTTAGAAGTAATAATTCAATACTCAAACCTTCGTCGGTTCATTATTACGTCTTGTGGCACCTTTTATCGTATTGGCGGAGATGTGTTTATTGGTTGCCTATCCATATGCAACAGCTGATAATTGTAACTTTAAATCTCCCTTCCTTTTTTTAAATAAGTTTCTCGCCTCCTAATTATCTAATCATTTTATTGAATTATAGTGTCATATACTCTATATCTAGGAGCTTTTTTCGAGTGGATATACTCTCCAAGTTATCCAAGAATAACTAGTATCTTTCTGTAGAAGGTAAAATAATATTAACTAGAAAACAAAAATACCAGTCACCAACTTCCTTCATCTTCTGGGAGACTACATCGTCTTAAACTTTACGAAGATACAAAAATATAGGGGCTTCAAGGGGTAGTATCCAGGAGCCATGCAGGTTGAGTTAGTGCGACTAGGTGCGTTTTGTCACGAGAGATATTTTTTTTATTAATAAATTCAGCGTTCCCAAAAAAAGGGGCTTCAAGAGATTCGGCTGGTTGCACGAGAGATGATAGCTGGTGAGTGGTGACATAGATAGAAAAAAACCAGCCAAACTAACTCCCGCACGAGAGCACAGGTTGTAACACCTAGTCTTAATTTTTTTTTTTTTTGAGGAACTAGTCTTAAGTCATAAGGAGAAAAAAAAATCATTTTGTACAGGTTATAATGTTCCATTTTTGTTTTTTGTAAATTTTTTTGGAGAAAAAAATAAAAATATATCTTTAGCTTCAGGAGCTAGAGCTGAAATATTTCTTTTGCCTATATCTTTTCTTAGAAGCCTTTTTTTTCTTTTACCTTTAACAAGATAGATTACATGTAGAGAGCAATTAATCAATAGAGATCAAGAGAGAAATGAGAATGAATGATACAGCTTTTGAACAATGGGAGTGAGAGACTACGGTTGCGGTTCCGATTATGTTAAAAAAAAATTACGAATAGTAACGATAACTTTTTAGAAGATTTGGGGATGATTTTTGGAAACTTGATGATGGTTTCAATTTGGTTGTTGGGACTTCTAAGTGATCATTATTTGATTCTCGAATTAAGTTCTTGAGGTCAAAATATTTTGTTAACTACTTTCGATTCGAAGAGTTCTAAGAATGATGACCACGTTGCTTTCCCCTATCATGCAAGCCTTTTCTTATGATCCCAAGCTGCCATTGCCATTAGATCCCTGGGCTCACCCCTCACTTGTTTGTTAGGATTCCAATCTTGATGTAAATTAATCATCATTGGAGAATTTGTAAAGTGCTGAAGGCACAGATTTTAATCTTGATTTTACTGGTTAAGAAACTTATTTAAGCACTCGTGTTGTCCAAAGAAAAAAACACAAAGCTCTTCAATTGTTTGTCCTGGCAAAAATTCAGTGGTTAAGAAACCTTCGGGAGGTTTATATTATTTTGCCGCCAAAAATGTCTTCTAAAAACTCGAATAAAAATCCCTTCTATAAATTATATAAAGATTATTGAGAGAATAAAGATATACAAATGGTTTCATAACCCATTGTTCTATAATTTAGCTTCATGGGCCTTAATTATAATAACTCCTTCCAATATTGATGTGAAATTCCCTAAATAAACGGGAACAATAAAGTTTGGACAAGATAAACACCCAGAAAAGAGAGATAGCTCTTCATGCTTTGAGTCTGCAAAATAAAACAAAAATTAGCAACAGATAGCTTCCCAGTATTAAGTATTTCAGCAACAATAGCTTTTTTTAAAGAATGTAATTAATCAATTTGGCTCGTTTGCACTAAATTGAGGTGAAGCATATAAGTACTAAGAATAAAATTGCTACAGTTTTTTATTATAGGAGTATAATATGAATACATTTTAAGTTTATTGTAAGAGAGATGGTAGGGATTACCTCTTCATAATTTGCCTTGTCCATCTTCCAACCCTAAGAGCAAGCAAATATAATAATCCACGTTACAATTGCATAATTTAAAAAAATGTGTTAGAATATGCAAAAGGAGGAACATATAACAATTGTACTTATCTAAAATCCCATGGAAATCGAGAAAAAGGAGGAACATAAAAAAACCATGGAAAATTGAGAAAATGAAGATATTTATATTTCAAATCGGCGAATACACTCATGTATAGCTGAAGCTAATAAACACATGTAATCATGTTTTAATTTAAAAGATATTGCATACAATTTCTACTGAATCGTATGACCTTAGCGAAACTAGTGAAATAAACCACTATTATTTTATTTGGACCGAAAGGGTCGATAACGACAATTCCAGTTATGAAAACTGCAAGTCCTGGTTATAATATTGGCATGTCCCATTATTGATACCAACCCGTTTTACGACAATGTCATGCTTAGTTTTGGATACAAAGATGTCAATGATCTTCAACCGTGCATGGATCTTTTTCATTTTAGTTCTATGTTTTAGTATTTTTGCAAAAAATCTTGTATGTTTTTCATTGTAAATCGTTCGAAATGGATTTTCTCTAGACCCAATCCAATTCCGAATTAGTGATGTGACAAGATATATGGATAAAATTAATGACTGGAGTTAGTAGGTGTAACTTGGTTAATAGTCAAGTAAAATCTCTAATCTATTAAGACATTTAGAGTCATAAGAGTAAAAGTGCAAACAATCAAGGTAATAAAATGGACGTTAATATTTTTTTGTCTTATCTAGAAGCATTCTTCTCTACTATTTCTACTTGTGCACATAGATTAAACTATAATTTAGTATATCATATTTATTTACCCAAAGAGAAATACATAATATTTAGTTAGAAAATATTGTAGAAGTAGATGCGATTTTAGAATCTAGAGTGACGAAGAGTCCAAATATCTTCACCTCATAAAGCGAGAAGAGGATAGTGAAGATGTGGTAAGGTAGCATGATACTACTTTTGCAGACCTGCAGCAACGACATTGAGGTCAAAAAAAAAAAACAAACACACACACACACACATATATATGTATATGTATATGTATGTATGTATGTATGTATGTATGTATGTATGTATTAACAATAACAAAAAGTGCATACATAGTTCTATTTGTAGTATTAATAAAATGTATACATGGACTTACATATACATTTTTTGTAAATAGAAAAGAATTAATATTAAATAATTATATGATGCATATACTAACAAAGAAAATCATTTGCACCTAAGAATAACCATATTAAGCTATAAAGTAGCATTGATATATTACCTTTGGATTAGTGAGAGATAGCAATGCCGCAACAAGGTGATTCACGATAAGGATTCCAAGGCCTATTAGTAGAGTTCGTCTGGCTCCAATAATTGTAGCAACAGTCGGTATATTATTTCTGTAGAAAAATTCATTCAAGAAAGCTTTACACTTATTGGTAGTACAAAAATAAAAGTATCTCATACGACAGTGCATTAGAATAGCCACCATCAACATTTTGTTGGATTTTCGAGTTGAATAATTTAACACAAGATTTAGAGAATATCAAATTCATGACTCTTCATTAATTTCAATAGTATACTCACATTTTGATTTCTTATTAAGCATACGCATTTATGGTCGGTTGCTTGAACCTTGTAAAACTAACTTAAAACGTGCACACTCTCGAGTGTTTTTTTCTTTGAAGGGTTGGATCCACCGACAATCACAAAAAGGGGTTCTTGGGAAAAAACATCTTGTTTGGAGTTCACACATATGCACAAATATATGCAATTTTGGTGTAAAAAAACATAATTTTTTTTTAGCGATTTTAGTCTTAAAATGCACTTTTTTCTAACGTTGTGGTTCAAAGTGCACTTTTTCTACAGTTTTGATCCAAACACGCACTTTTTCTTGCATGAAAAATATGCTTTTGCACAAATTAGAAGAAAAAAATTTTTTGTTGGGACCAAAAATGTAGAAAAAGTGCATTTTTATGCGTACCATAACTATATATATATATATATATATATATATATATATATATATATATATAT
>SOPF01027245.1:131575-148406 GCA_012979155.1 Hypericum perforatum | reverse complement strand
TATATATATATATATATATATATATATATATATATATATATATATATTTGTAAGTGTATATACGAACTCCATAAATAAAAATCTTTTTTCGGTGACCTCCTTCTGGTGAATGTAGAAGGATCTAACCCCTGAGGAAAAAGACTCCACACTCTCCTAAATTACCTTGATAGTTTCAAATTTGCATCACCGATGGTCATTTGGGAGAGTCATATGGAATATGATTTTATAGTGTGTAGTGAAAGATGTAATAAAAGGGGAAAAAATAAAATTATTGTAGAACTACTAAAATTGAAATTGTTCTCATTATTACAAGTATAGAGTGAAATAATACAAAAAAGTATTTACGTGGGTGGCTTATTTTATTTATTTTAGTTTTATGTTCTATTCAATTATAATTAAGGTTAATGATTAATATTTAGATCTAAGCAACTTAGTTAATAATAAACAGACGAACAAGTGCGACCATAATAAATAGACGAACAAGTGCGATCATAAGAATATAAGTAACTATGATAGAAGAACATACTTTTTGTCTCCTTCTACATCAGGAATGTCTTTCACAATACCCATGCTCAAAGAAAATATCGAGGAGTAGATTGAAATGAATACCGAAGTTGAGCTGCAAAATTCCTGGTTAATTAAGTGCCAAATGTATAATCACATAATATTTCTAAAAAAAACTATTAGTGACTATGACATAAAATGACATAAACAATGTTTAAAATGTGAAGATTGAGCTTGTTTTCTTGAAGATATTGTACTACTATTGGTTATTTGCCAGAAGAAATTGTGAAATTTTGACTTAGTTTTGACGGTAAGTTTTTATTCAAACAAATCGTCCAGGAACAAGGTATAAACGGGTTGGCCAGAAGCAACCAAAATGTCCAAACCCAACAAATAGTCCAACAAAGATACCCAGCTGAAAAGATCTAAGGATCTTAACATTTTTATTAAGAAAAACAAATCGTCCAGGAACAAGGTACAAACGGGTTGGCCAGAAGCAACCAAAATGTCCAAACCCAGCAAATAGTCCAACAAAGATACCCACCCGAAAATATCTAAGGATCTTAACATTTTTATCAAGGAGAAAGTACACATAGGTACCTATAGTTTGATTATCATTTGAGTATCCTATAGTTTCAAAACTATAAAATAGGTCTAACTTATTTCAATTGTTATCACTAATCGGTCCCGAGCTTCGGTCTAATTTTTTTTATGTGGAACGATGTTGTTTAAAGTACGACATGGATTATGTTAGGCCGATGTTGACGTAGCATTGGGTTAAATGTTTATTTTTAGTACCAAATATTTTAATAATTAAAAACCCTAATCCCTAATCCCAAAATCCAAAATTCTCTCTCGCTTCTTCCTCCTATCTCTCTCTTCTTGCTCCCCTCTTATTCTTTTAAAACATGAACTTGCCCACCATCATGCTTGCCCACCACTTTCGGTCCAACCTACCGAAATCCTATTCTGCTTACCTACCATCATGCTTCACCAGAGTTCATTTATCTGATCTAAACCCTCCAGCTCATTGTCGTCCTTTCCCTCGATGCCAAACAGAAATTTTGCTCTTGCACTTACCCACCGGAATGCCCATTCTACTTTCCCACCAACATGCTTTGTTAGAGTTTACTCATCTGAGCCAAATCCTTCAGCTTACCTTTGTTATTGCCTTTAATTTTGAGTAGAAACCTCGCTCTCACTACAAAACACCAAACTCCCCATCCTGCTTACTCACCATCATGCTTTTCTTGAGTTTTCTCATCTGAGTCAAACCCTCCACAACACCAATATCCTCTCTCTTGAGACCGAGTGAAAACCCCCTCTTGTGCTGACCCATTAGACTCCCCATCCCACTTACCCACCATCACACTAGCTAGCATCCCAACTTGGTGTGGGCTCCACCTCAAAAACCCTAGTGTGATAACCTAAAAGTCATTGATTGGTATTCAATCTTGCTATCCACATGAGAGATAAGTTTTGACAATGAATAGATGTTCCTTAGTCTCCTTATCAATTTGGATCAAGATCAATAAAGTCTAATCAAATAATTTCCAAGTTTCATAATATGAGTTGGACAAATCTGGACAATGATATTTCTATAATAAATGCTCTAAGTACTACAAATGAATGTGATCCAGAAACTAAACACATAGAGGCATGAAGCTCCAAAAATAATCCATAAACCAAAAAAGAAGAAAAAGGAAAGAGAGAGAGAGAGAGCTAAAAGAAAGACAAATAGGTGAAAAAATAATCACTTGGTAAACTATCTTTTGCTCTGATTCAGACTTTGAGGTTGTAAGAAAAGTTGTAGAGAACTAAAAGACCTTAATAATGTATTATATGTTCTATTTAGATCAAGTAATTAACGAAAATTAGTTCTAAACTTTAGAATAATTATTGCTGCCTACAATTGAGCAAGTCTTAGAATAAATGCTTAGTAAGTGTACATAGAATCCAAATTACACTTAGGTGTTTTGACACAAATTGTATAGAACTTCATTAGCTTTCTGAATCTATATCATATTTCTTATTTGGTTGAAGGAAATATCATCAATATTTGGTTGAAAGTCAAACTTGCTAGCTGCGTTCATAATTTAAAGGTGATCAAGAGTAAAGCTTTGGTAAGTTAATTCTTGGAAATTCTAAGTAGATTGTGAGACTTTGAATTAGTAAGAACATAAAGGGGAGTTATGTTAAAGTAAAATACGAATTGGATTTGGTATATTTGAGCTCTTTTCAAATGGTGATATACGATTGAGCTTACTGCATGTTCCATTGAAATTTAGCTAGTAAAACAGATTATTATGGGGATATCCTAGTTTACAACACAATATTTAGTATATGATTATGGTAAAAAGATTTGATGACCATGTTGATATCCCTGTGTTGAAGAGGAAGTGACCCATTTAAACTTGTTTGTAGCTCACCATTTGTTGACTATATAATAATGTGCTTGTGGACAAGTATCGTGATGGTATGGGATGTTACATAAGTTGCCCTCATTTTTGTATGCATGCGTAGTTGCATGATTAGTCTGTATATTAGTATTGTCTTATATAAATATTAAACATATTTAAATTCTGCCTATTGCATATATCAATCATAACTAATATTTTATGTTCTATCGTCTTCCTAACTATTTTCAAACACTTACCCCTTACTATTCTATCTCAGGTTCTCAGATACCTTAGTTTACCTTGAGTTCTTGATTCTGTGGTGCATGCCCATCTCTTTCATCTTAGGACTACTCTTTTAAGGTCTTTGGATCATGCCATCCTTTTACTCTTATATAGACACTCTATTAGAGTTTCTAGAGACCAGATCTTAGCCTTTATATATGTAAACTTTTATCTCATAAAGTGCTTGTTCACACCTTTTGTGATGGTTCTTATACCATCTTTAGGTTAGTTTAAATTTGTTGATGAAACTTGTATTATGGTTGGAAGCTTCCTAGATCTATTTTATGTCATTGGTATGTCGTGAAGTCTAGCACCTGTCACCAACCTCAGTTTGAGTCATGACACCAAGTCTTCCTCCTTGGAGTCTATATGGGAATCCCTTAGCTACGGTCTTCACCTCCCTAGATATCCTGAAGTTGGGGTTCAGGTTCAAGTAGGACCTTGTCTTCTTTCTCCTCTGTCAACTTCCTCTTCAGCTTCAATAAGGTACTTTTGGCCCCTCAAAATGACTGTTTTTCCCCAGGAATGTCAAGTTCATGTTTTGAAAGAAAAAAAGGGGGGAGAAATAGAGAGAGGAAGAAGAAGAAGGAAGAATCGAGAGAGGATTTTGAATTTTGGGATTAGGGTTTTTTTAAAAATTATTAAAAATTTTGGTACTAAAATAGATATTTAACCCAATACCAGATCAACATCAATCTACCATATTATAAAATATGTGGCACTCTACATTGAATTTTAAACAATGTTGTTCCACAAAAAAAAAATTGGACCAAACCTCGGGACCACTTGATGATATAAATTTGAAATAAGTTAAGACATGTTTTATTGTCTGGAAACCACATGGTACTGTGATGATAATCGATGAAACTATAAGGTATCTATGTAAACTTTTCCCTTTTATCAATGTTGTAATACAATGGCATATTTTAACATCTAGGGGGACTAAAAACACATTATTGTATGTCGAGATTTACTAGCTGAAACATTTTATTCTATTGAAAAAAGTTGTTAGTGTTGTACTTCACTTTAACAACACCTTTGTGTTTACAGTGATCTCTTATTAAATATCACTTTATATAACCAAAATTTAAGTCAGAAAATATTTTTTATAATTGCACAAAACATAATTTAACTTGGCAGAGATCAAGGTTCAATTTGTAGCAGGTATACTTATTGGTGTAACTATTTTCTACTGCCTTATATCTAATATTGATCACAAGAATTTGGTATTTTTCTTATTAAACCAATGTTATTACGGTCAAGATTTTATTATCAAATGACTTAACTAATAACATCTTTTAGATCCCTAAAATCATAACATAATATCATTAACAGAATTCAATCTATTGCTACCTACACAACCACTCATTTGTTTACTTTATGAAATAATTTGAGTGTTATGGGAAATTGCTTTTCGTATGCAATCTTACTCATACTGCAACTATTTCGTGATTTGTTAAATTTATGATATTGAATTAAATAAGAGTTTCATTTAAAACAAATAAAAATTGAACCTCATTCGAAAAGGGACTCCCAAAACTGCTTGTGCTCCAGCCAACATGGTACAGATTTGAATGGCTCCAGTCATCTGCACAAGAGATCATTAAAGCTATTCGCATTAGCTTAAGCAAAACTCAAATTCTTAATGTATATATTTTAGTTAATATCTTAAAACGAAATCATGTTGTCTTTACGTTGCAGTTAAATATATAGTTGATAAAACACAAAATCTACTTTACGTGTATAACAAAGATTCAATAATCTCCAATAGCTAATTCCCGAAAATGAAAAACATTTGAAAAATAGATTTCTAGTAAAATAATCTCCAGTATATTGTCAGACTGGTATCTTAGTTGACTTCAATGAATTACCTAAGAGTAAAATAGATTTGGAGTATAAACTCATGTTTACCAAACTATTTTAATATCTTCAAAATAAATATACATCCAACACTATTTTCGTTTAATCAACATTTGATATTAGACTAATTTTACCTTCTCTTCTATATAATTGCAATGCTTTTCAAAAGGTAATTTAACTAATAATGTAAAATTATTAATAAAATGTTGTAATGTTTTTTTATCACTTTTAGTGATCTATAATCTGGGTTAAAAAAATTCATAATGATACCACCTTTTACTAGTTTCATAAAAGTTTAACCAAACAGGAAGAGCGTACCATACTAAGTGTTATAGGAGCTCCAAAAGTAGAAGCCTTAGTGCGAAACGGTGGGATAGAATACAATGACCCCAGCAACAAAGAGCAGAAACTAAAAGCGAGGAAAGGCAGAGAACTTAGAGTTCCTGCCATTAGTAAACTTGTTGCTACCAAACCCATAACCATTAACCATGCTGATTCAATTGATATTTCTCCAGTACATAAAGGTAAATAAGGTTTGTTAATCCTGCAAAATTAAAAAAAAAACAATAATTAGCCCAGTTATAGATTAACATGAACAAAGACAAAAAAAATGTCAATTTGTTTTTTGGAACGGTATATGATTTTTATTACTCCTTGAAAGTATGTACAACCAGAGAGGGCACAAGATTGCGTAAATATTTGTCACTTGGAATAAGAGCAGAACATACTTGTCCGTTTCAATATCGAAAATCTGATTGATGGCAGCCGCGTAGATATTTGAACATGCAATACTTGTAAAGGCAGCTAATATCTTGATAAACATGGACCAATTTGTCCACTGCCATACATGCGGGGTCTCAACCATAACCAGTCGTGCTAGTATGGATCTGGCAAAGTAAAATATAAAGTGATTATGACGTTAATTGAAGTTTCTTAAGACTCTGACTAATTCATCGAACTATTATGACATTAATTGTATGATAAGTTCTGACAAATGAGAAGTAAATTTCATCAATATAGAACAACATAAATACGGTGTTTTTTTTATCCCCGTCTATATTACACACTGAATATGGAAGACTTACGAAAATTGTAAAACTGAGAAAACTACTGGGAAAGGCCGCAGAAATCGCAATATTGCTTCACTCTTTCTCGGATGTTCAGGTTTTTCTCCTCTTTCGAAAAAAGATATAGCTTCTGTTTGCTGGGTCTGCGCCTGATTATAACCCAACAAAAAAAATTAAAAAGATAATACGGAACCGTAAATCGGAGACTTGCAATTAGTCTTAGGGTTCTGAATAATTGGACAGCATTTTAATTGTTTGGCTTGAGAGATAGTAAAGATTAGGTTGGAACGTTCTTAAATAACAAATTTTAGGCTCAACTGAATTTTTTACTCTGGAGCATTTGAATCACTCGATCAGACCAAAATTTGAGCAGTTGATACATTTCCTAGTTTTGACTTCTGACTAATAAAAAATTCAAAATTTTCACTATAGGCAATCCACTGGCCGAATTGCCAGTCCGACCATTATTTTAAAAAGGATAAAAGGGCAAATAAACCTCTCTACTTATTCAAAAGGGTCACATAAGCCCCTCTACCTGAAAGTGTATGACATAAACTCCATTAATTTTCGAAATGGGTCAGATAACATCTCGAGAGTATTTTTTTCGGTCACCGATGACACGTCATCAGCTACATCGCATCCTTGTTATTTTTTCAGTCACTGGTGACATGTCATCGACTACGTGGCACCCTTGTCATTTCAAAAATGTCACATTTGTAAAGATCATTGTAACTTATATTAACAAGCGAGACTAGAGAAAGTCTGTAATAATACCTTAACCAGAACTGCTTTAAGCGAATGACTTCCATTTGTGGAATGTCCCGAGAACCTCTCTTCACTGAAAAACTCAATACGGAAAGGCCGTATCTGAGAACATTTGGAAGCGCCAAGATGCTTAATAGTATGATGAGGAGAGGCAAATGTTTGGTGAAAAGTCCTAACATCTGAAAATCTCAGAGCAGACGAAGGCAATCGGGAGATTTCCATCGGAAGTTGAAGTGGGGAAATGAATTATATGATATGGAAACCATTTAATTTATAAGGTAACCTGTAATCGAAAGTTGCTGATTAGGGTGGCGGGTAGTGGGCGGTTAGGTACATAGTGTGTAATAAATTACTTGAATCAACGTGCTTGTAGTTGTTTTTCCTTAGAATAGTTACACTCTTAATGATGGTGGCCACACCGACTCCCAGCTTTCCATGTTATTATTTTCTCCCATATGTAACGTTAATTTGCGGTAGGATTATAACGGCTCCGGATTGAGTCCGAAGTGAGAGCATAATTCAAAATATTACGGAATGAAAAGCGGACTGCAGTGACATATTTTATTTTTTGACATTTGCATATTTTGTGTGTCATATTGACTTATTTTGTACGTTGTATAAAATTTTTTGTGAATGTTTTTACGTGAAAAAAATTGAGACCATAAAATAAGAAGTCATATTAATATATTCTGTATATTAATATTGACATATTTTGTGTGTAATATTGACATAATTTTTATATTAATAATGACATGTCTATTTTGTAAGTTTTCGTATTTTTGCAAAAAAAAAATCATATATGTCAATATTGACATATTCAAATATCAACATTAAAGAACAAAATATGCTAGTGTAATCCACATGTTTATTCCATACTGTTTGGAATAATCTTCCTCCATACCCAATCCATCTCTAATTATATCTCGTCGATTTTTAGTTTATCTTTAGACTAACGTTGTCAATAGTTTATCTTTTTTTTAATATTTGTTACAATCGGTTATAATTTGTTTTATCTTTTTCATTACAATTGATTATTGAATTAGTTTTGATAATATTTGATATTTTTTATTTTTACCTAGTTGTTGCCTAGATAGCTATAAATAAATTTTTTTAGGTGATTGGTTGTAATTCGGACATACCACATTACACCCACACATTACACAACTGTGAAACATTTTGTTCGTATCCACTATAGTTAAATTTCATGATGTCATCTTGTTGCTTTTTTTTAAAGAAAATGATTTATTTTTATTTCATTATTTCAAATATTATTATTTTTGGATTATGATTATATTGTTAAATATCTTTTATCTTCTTTCACAGTAGTTAATATCAAATATAATTTGTTCAGTTCAGGTTACGTCAAATAGTTGATGGCATAATACTTGAGCTACCATTGATGTCAGCTAAGTGATAATTTATAACAAAAATTTATTCCTTACTATAAAAGTACAACGTTATATTTAACTGTAACGATTAGGTCGGCCATCAGGTACGTAGTGCATAAGAATCTTGAGTCGGTCAATATTCTCAACCGGCAAAATTAATTATTTAGTCAATACCGCCGTTTCAATCTGTAGTCACATATCTCAGCCAGCCAGTTGTCTAACCAACCAACAAATATTAGCTGAGGAGTCCTCACCAACCATCCAAAGAGAGGAGCCACTAATGTCCGAATAGCACTACCTGAAGCCCTTAAGAACCGAGGAGCGGACACAATCACGAACAAGTTATCTTTATTATAGTAAGATGAATCCAATAATTATTATTAAAGTTATCATCCCCTAAAATATTTAGTTAGAGAAAAAGTAATTCAATAAGGCCAAATATATCAAGTCGGTTCACTTCAAATATTCTTATCCAACCCAACTTTTAAAGCAATAAAAATTTGAATTGTTCATACTTATAAACAAATTAATCGCAGCCATAACCAACAACGAAAATATAAATTCATCAATTTTCAAGTAGTCTCGTGGTTCATAGAAAAAAAAAATATCAAATATCGTAAAAAGTCAAATGGACAGATTGTCATTTAATGTGCCGTCTAATATGATCTTCGTACGTTAGGCATTCATTAGACAGGGGTCCGGAAGATGAGGAGAAAGAAAAGACAATGCTCGTTTTTACCCACTGCCATGAGAAAAATGCTGCAGAATAACACTTGGAAGATGGAAATGTGCAGCAGCAAGTGGGTCACTTCCAATGATGCTGAAATCTCCCTCTAGGATTATCTTCTTCTGGGTACAGAAGCAAACAATCCCGGTCCGTTGGACCAGCTATTAGAGGATGTTGAGATGAAGTTGAAAGTCCCTTGCCAACAAACGTAATGCTGTTGTTTCTGCGCAGCTGCAAATCACATTCCAAGATTTGTATTAGTGTCTCAATATTTGCATCAACATGTTCCACATTAGCACTTAAGTAAGATAATATGGTTATAATTTCATCTGACTCAGACGCGGTCTAGCGATTCCTTGAAGCCTTGCGAAACATGTCTTGGATGTTCCGCGATTGTGTCTCCACCTTGGCCTTTTTAGCTTGTCTGCCAGTTTTCTTGGACTTGTCTTCAGATTTTTCTTTTTCCTGAATTGATCAACAAGTTTATGGAAGTAAGTTTGTAATCGTCAGAGACTGAAATATAGGCAACCCTGGACTCGGGTCTTGAATCCCGCACCATTTCTTCTGCTACCCTTCTCGCAGAAGAGTGGACTCATCGGGGACAGATTGCAACCGAAAAAGAGTTAGTACTAGCAGATTGCTTGTCCATAACGGCAACTCGGAAATGACCAAAATCATGTGAATGATGATGAAGAGGAGGATTTTACTTTAAGACAAGTGCAAGGGAGACATGTAGATGGTCTAATTTAAAATTTCAAACTTCTAGGCGGAAGCACTGAATATTTCATCTGAAGTGAATCTAAACATATCATGCGTGATGGCATTTCCAACCATAACATTTCGACAGTACAAACAAACAGATATTAAGACATGGTGGACGATAAACTGTCTATAGTATCATCGAGAGTTCATGAACAATAATGCATTCAATGGCCTTTCATAAAACATTGCTTCCAAGCTTGAGGAACAAATAAATTGTTTGATTCCCGACTCTGGCTCAAACTTATACCAATAGGAAACACTCTTCTGCATGATTTAAGAAGTGTCACAGAGAAGAGGAAGGGAGAGGGGGAAGAGGAGAATCCCGTAAAAAAATTAGAGCTTCTGCTAATAGTTTTAATCAGCTAAAAAATGACCTTTTTGCTATCAAATAAGTAAAAGAAAGAAAAAAGCAGGGGCTGTTGAGGAATTTCATCGAAAATCCCAATAGCGGCTGCTTTTGGCTGCTATTTACCCGCCATAGTGGCCGCTACAGCCGCTACTACCAATAGCGCATAGCGGGTATAAATCGTAGCTGAAGGAGTACCATTTCCGCTATAGCGCCGCTATTGACTACCTAGAAGTGTACAAGATCAGAGCATACTTGGTTGCTTTTTGTAGTAGTTAGGGGAGTGCCAGCCTCCTCCATTATGCTTGTTGCATCCAGCAAATCCAATCTGAAACAAACGGCAGTAAACGCTTTAAAGAAAATTAGGAGAATCCATTATCTAAGCTTATGAAGTTTGCTGGTGAAACTAAAATATAAGATAATCTACAACATGATATAAAGTCAGAGCATACTCCATCTGTTGACGCAAAAGCTTCAACCAGGGCTCGTCATTCAAGTACTCTGACAAAATTCTAACTGCATCAGCCACTGCATAGAAAAATGATATTACAGATGAGAATCCAGCTCTACTGGAAACAATTCTAGAGCAGGAACACAATGTTAATTATCTTATATCCATTTGTAGAAGAGTGTGAGCCTTGATCTGTTACAGCTGTCTGAAGTCGACATATGAGCATTGTCGGGGTCACATTGGTTTGACCAATAGAAAGGGAGGGCAGAGCAGTTAACAGAGGAGATAACAGATATAGACAATACTTTGATCCATAGAAGTATATTTATTAATGTCAAAGCTAAATATGGTTTTCCAATGACTGTGGATGACAATACTATTAACACTCTTCCTACGAGGAAAGCTGCTAACAGGGTCTAAGAAATATACTTCGACTCTTCTCATCTTGAGCAGCATAGTTAACACCCAGAGATGGTAAGCTCTCTCCTAGTCTGCACACCTGCATTAAAATGAAGTTGAATGCGTCAGCATGGAGATTTCTCCCTTATGAGCACACACCTGCGCTAATTGAGGTCGTCAAAATTACTTAAGACACGAGCAAAACAGCACGCAGGCCGAAAGTTAAAACCTTGTAGATGACAACTGACCTTGCAGTACAACCAAGATAAAACCTTTGAATCGTCAAGTCGGAAGAATTTCATTGATCCAACTTCTGAGACAGGAAGAGAGATCATGTTCAGTCTATGCCGATTTTGAGCTTCAAAATTTAATGTCGACAACATGACTAGAAAAGAAATCAGAATCATACGATACTTTCAACATCTGACCTTTAATCTCACAAACTAGCTCCATACAGGCCTCTGCCATGGAATACAGACGCTGATACCCTGGATAACCATCAACAAAAATGATCTCATCCAGTTGTCTGAATTTTCCTGGATCACTTCCTTTCTATCAAAAGCAAAGGATTCTGCCGTGTGAGAACCAAAATGCGCAAAAGTTCTTATTATATAAAGACAAACAAACAGAAGGTTAGGAATTCTCTACCTTCATCAAATGGAAACAATATATTTCTAAATCTAACTTGCAGAAATTTGCTCCACCAATTCTAACTAGCAAAGAGACTGTTGTAAGAGTTTGTAAAGTAAGAAGTGGGCTTGATTAAAGTTCAAATCATTGTACCTTCATCCTAGCTTTGTCAAAAATCGGCAGTAAAACGAAAACAGGATCAACTGGCGTGGCCGCATAGAGTCCCCCATCTGTATGAATAATGGAGGCTATCAAGGATAAAGGACCGAAAGCATTTGTTTCGCAAGTAAATAATGAAGCAAAAATTTTGAAGCCTGGCCGCCATATGATTAATGATATCATACCTTCACATACATAATCTCCTATAAACCAAGATGTATATGGTTGCTTAAACCAATGAATTTCTTGTAGAGTTCCACCGTTAAGGAGATAGCACGTTGCCTTCCCTATCAATAGCCAAAGATTAAAACTGCCATCTTATGTTTCTAAGCAAATTGATTTCACTACACTAGAAAGAGCTGATGCCTTCTTATGGACATCTCTCGGGTTTGCCATCAATAACCTCCAACAGAATCAGTACAAACATTGGATGCCAACTTTTCCTTCCCGGATTAATAAAATAATCTCTGTTCTACGCAACGCCCAACAACTGAGACCTAGCAAACCAAAATGTAGCCGAGAGAGAGAGAGAGAAACAACACATACCGGTTTTAGGGTTTCGAAGCGAAAGCAAGGACCCGTCCTCGCCGTTCCCGACCCCGCATTCCCCTGAAACGAACAGAACCCAGTTGATGGGATATAACAATAAGAGAGAGAGAGAGAGAGAGAGAGAGAGAGAGAGAGAGAAAATTACCAGGGGCAACGAGAAGGCGGGTCTCTGCTACTCCTTTCCACCACTCCATTTCTCTCTCCTCTATCTGTTTCAAAGATAACGGAGGAATTGTTATACCTCCTTTATCAAATTTTGGCTTCAAATTCTTGAAAACGAACCAATTGTTAAATTATTAATTGGATTAGTCGAACTAGTTGTATATAATAATTTGGAAGAGGGAAAATGGCGGGGGCGGGAACTACATCGTGTTTGCTTCGATTCCGTGGCTAACTCCTTTTTTTTTCCTCTCTTATTCAAGTAGGTTTTTTTCTTTTAGACTCTGAGAGACTAACTTTATTACATAGCTTATATGATTGGGTTGCTTTATATTTGCGATTTCCTTTTTTTGGGTGAAATTTATGGAGCACCTTGTAATTTCCAAGTGTTGGGCTTTGGGCCCAACTCGCAATTATCATTGTGCGAGTTTGGACTTGGACCCATTAGGTCCAAAAGGCTAGGTCAACGAGTTGGTCCAGTCCGCGTCGGCGGCCACGTCAACGTGACGTCATATCTGACGTAAGCGCATGCGTCAGTGTTGATGTAGCGTTGACGCAATTGTCGCCAGAACTGGCAGCACCATGCGGCAGCATACTAGGCTGTCACGTAGTGGACATATGTGTCTGGTGTCACGTGGCGAACATGCGTATCTTCCATGCCACTTAGTGCTCTATCAACAGCCGGATTCCCCATATAAAAGGAGAAATCCGATAGAAGTGAATTGCAAGTTTTCCACACAATAAGCCCATCAAAGAAAAAAATTTCAGATTAATTCTAAAACTTTTCAGTAAATTTTCAATTAAGAATATTTGTGAAAATCAAGTTGTGCATCCGTCCGATCATGATCGCAACTTGATCGACAAGTCACGGTAGCCGTTCCGAACGTGTGGATATACTCGCTTCAACATGTAAGTGTCGTTTAATTAATATATTAGTTTATTAATTAAATAAGATTAACACATAATTACCGGCTAATTACGCACCAATCACAGCACCAAGAAAATCGGAATAAAATCAATCTATTTATAAAAATATATATACATTGATACTACTTTTGGAAAAAGTATACCCCACACCAACTCTGTGGTATCAGCTTTAAGCGTAGGGATGACAGAAATGCCCATACCCTGCGGGTCGGACCCTACCCTTACCCCGTGGGTCGAGGGTCTGTTGATTTTGACTGGGTCTAGGGTAGGGTATGGGTATGAGTCTATATTTAAAGGTAGGGTCTAGGGTAGGGTATGAATCTATGAATTTTTACCCTATCCTTACCCTTTTACCCTAATTTAGACCTTACCCCTAACTAGACGCTAACTAAATAATAATTAAACTCTAATTAGACTTATTATTATTATTTTTTATTTATAAAATATAATATATTTCCTCAATATTTTGAAATATAATCTACGAAATTGACTTTTTAAATTATTTTTAGTGATCTATAAGATATTTCTTAATAAATTTTAATATATTCATTATGATTTAGTTAAATTTTATACTAAAAAATATATTATATTTAATTCGAGGGTCGGACCCTATAAGACCCTTTAGACCCTACGGACCCTAAGGATAAGGGTATGAATCTAGTAATGAAAAATCTTAAGAGTCTAGGGTAGGGTATGGGTCCGACTTTTTAAACTAGGGTATGGGTAGGGTCGTAGCAATACCCTACCCGACCCTACCCATCGCCATCCCTATTTAAGCGTAAAAAAGAGCACGTTGATCAACTCTGTGATTTTTCCACCAAAAAAAATCAACTCTGTGATTTGAGATAATTAATTACGTACCACTGCTTTGGCAACTTAATTATCAACTAAATTCAAGAGTGCTTAACTATGAAGCTTCTAAATAGACCAGGCAATTAGGGTTTGATCCCCGGATCAATTTTACATATAAAAAAATCAAGCGTTTTAAACCATTTTTCTTTAAATTTAAATAAAAAATTTTCCCCCAAACAATGGGATCACTTCAAACAAATTTAAATTCAAACAAATTTGGTTCGAATAGTCGAATTTGTAATTAATTCAAATAATGGTCAGGAAGCGAGTTGTATAATATATTATCCTATTCGTTGGTATTTGTATAATTTATAGTTGCATTTTATGAATTCTTGACTTCTATCTGGAGTACCGGAATTATTCGGTCCACGCGAGGATTGACTTTCTGCCACGCGTCAAGAATTGAGTAGCATATCATATGGTATGATCAAGACTTTGACTATGACTTTATACACTTTAACTTTATTTTAGACCTTTTGATCGACTCAGCCACTTGAAATAAGTTTTCACGCCCCACCTAACAGTCAACTGGCAAAACAAGTTTATTTTGTCACTTGCGATTTTTAATTCAGGTGTGATTGTTTGATGTAATACGGGGGACAGTGGTATTGGTTTTTTAACCGCAAAGCTAAAGCTTTTGATTTTTTCATTGAGTTTTACGGTTGATCTAAATATTTTTTATTTGGAGATAAATATTTTTCTATTTAGCTGAATTTGAACCGTGTATTTTTTTTTTATTTTTACAAAGTCTAGTATTAATTAGGTTACGAACTCTTTGACGATCTAAATGATTGTTGGTGCCTCATTGCTCGACTTGTGCAGCTATTCGTTCCTTATGTGTAGAGGGGTAATATCTAATAAAATCTATTGTTTTAAAAAGTTCAGGAGTGATTAATTATGAAGGCTATAAATAGAACATACCATTAGGTAGTGATCCCCAAACGATCAAAGACCTATTGGGCTTCACCAGTTATTCTCTTCCATTTAGATACAAAAAAGAATGGGATCAGTTGAAAACGGGAGAGGTAATTATGATCTAGCAAGTGTCCTAGCAATAGGCACCGCAGCTCCCCCCCAACTGCATATATCAACAAGATTTTCCGGATTTCCTTTTTCGCGTCACTAAAAGCGAGCTCAAAACAAGCCTCAAAGACAAGCTCAAGCGAATATGTAACTTAAATGCATGCATTCGTCAAGATTATGTGCGTCCAATTGGCCACCGAAGCTATCTTCTCTATCGTATGTTAATTATTTTGAAAAGTAAATTTACACTCTATGGTGTTTGTACACTTAACCTCCTTATGTCGTATGTTACTTTTCAATAGGAATTGCATTAGTTGGTGTTTTCGTGTAGATACTAGTTTAAATTTACTCAGACAACTACAGATGAGATAGTTGACTGAATTGTGATGATATCTAGATCGAGACTACGTGCTTCCAATTAACTACAATATTCTACGCAGCCGGAGCTATCTGAATTAGCACATTTTGCTTAGTCAACGTGATGATGTGTAAATATTTGTCAACTGGAATAAGAGCAGAACATACTTGTCCGTTTCAATATCGAAAATCTGATTGACGGCAGCCGCGTAGATATTTGAACATGCAATACTTGTAAAGGCAGCTAATATCTTGATAAACATGGACCAATTTGTCCACTGCCATACATGCGGGGTCTCAACCATAACCAGTCGTGCTAGTATGGATATAGCAAAGTAAAAATAAAGTGATTATGACGTTAATTGAAGTTTCTTAAGACTCTGACTAATTCATCGAACTATTATGACATTAATTGTATGATAAGTTCTGACAAATGAGAAGTAAATTTCATCAATATAGAACAACATAAATACGGTGTTTTTTTTTATCCCCGTCTACAATTAGCCGTAGGGTCTATATTACGGCTGAAGAAAACAGAAAAATTACACACTGAATATGGAAGACTTCCGAAAATTGTAAAACTGAGAAAACTACTGGGAAAGGCCGCAGAAATCGCAATATTGCTTCACTCTTTCTCGGATGTTCAGGTTTTTCTCCTCTTTCGAAAGAAGATATAGCTTCTGTTTGCTGGGTCTGCGCCTGATTATAACCCAACAAAAAAATTAAAAAGAGAATACGGAACCGTAAATCGGAGACTTGCAATTAGTCTTAGGGTTCTGAATAATTGGACAGCATTTTAATTGTTTGGCTTGAGAGATAGTAACGATTAGGTTGGAACGTTCTTAAATAACAAATTTTAGGCTCAACTGAATTTTTTACTCCGGAGCATTTGAATCACTCGATCAGACCAAAATTTGAGCAGTTGATACATTTCCTAGTTTTGATATCTGAATAATAAAAAATTAAAAATTTTCGCTATAAGCAATTTACCGGCCGAATTGCCATTCCGACCATTTTTTTAAAAAGGATAAAAGGGCAAATAAACCTCTCTACTTATTCAAAAGGGTCACATGAGCCCCTCTACCTGAAAGTGTATCACATAAACTCCATTAATTTTCGAAATGCGTCAGATAACATCTCGAGAGTATTTTTTTCGGTCACCGATGACACATCATCAGCTACATGGCATCCTTGTCATTTTTTCAGTCACTGGTGACATGTCATC
>SOPF01027245.1:109642-131565 GCA_012979155.1 Hypericum perforatum | reverse complement strand
CTACATGGCATCCTTGTCATTTTTTCAGTCACTGGTGACATGTCATCGACTAGTTGGTTTGTTGTAATGATTGCAAACTTGAGCCGTTATTCGTTCCCGTAGCATCATGAGCCGTTCCGTTGTTTGCTCTGCTTTCATATTCTTCATGAGTCGTTCCACATAACATCACGATAGTCTGTTTGCTCGAACAACAACTATACAATAGTGCACTAAACCTTTTTTCGCTTACTGGACGTGTTTGAACGAAGTTTTTTACGGGTATTCTACCATGACATGAAAATGACGAGCGTGTCGAAGCCCCTCAAAATAAACCGATATCTACGGCTTACTAGTTTGTAGCAAGTAAGTGGAAATACCGAGTCAGATCTAAGGAGGAAAGAATATTCAATTAATCTAACTATTGAAACAAGAAAGTAAAATTGGGGGAGAGTTGTAAAGGATTAAAAGAAAACTAAACTAAGAAAAGGAAAATAAATATACGCAAAACTTATGAGAAACAAAAGTAGATTCAAGGTCGGAACACCACGTGGTCGATCATTGGATTACTAAGGATATCTAATTCATCTAGCAAATAGGGGTAAATCTCCCGCAACCGCAAAGAGACCACTAACATCCTATAATCAACTAGCCAGCGACCGCATAACTAGTTGTTTATCATCTCATACGTCAGGGCAACTATAAGACAATAGCATTAAAAACAGATGTTCCTACTCCTAGCGATTATACTCAAAACCTTGGTATGTACAAACTAGCCTTACTTATTCCTAGTTAATTAGTTTGGTAACAACCGTTCCTCGCAGAATTAACTTTGCTCCTAGTTCAATTCCTAACTGCAACCGCTAATCAGAAATCGATGGCATGTGAGTCCTAGAATAAATTCACGACCGCAAATCATTCAAGAACCAGAATAAGCACAAGGAATAAACAAATACTAAAATAAACAAGATTAAGAAAACAAGATCCTCACAACCATGGGTTCCTCCTAAAATCTACCAAGAGGATTAGTTCCTCATAATAAAACCTAATCTACGAAATGAAAAATGCGATGAATGGGGAAAAGAAGAGAGAGAGAGTAATAAACTAAATCTAATAGGGTTATATAACCCTCCTAAACCTATAAACCTAAAAGGGTCGACCTAAAGAGTCCTAACTTGTCAGGAAAGTGAATTTCCAATATTGTCCCCGAATTTCCGTCAAATAAATTCTGCCAGATTAGCCTTCAGTGTTTTAGCCATAACTTTCTCTTCCGGACTCTGATTCGCGCGTTTTTTATATTACCGACAAGAGGAAAGATAGATCTTCAATTTCGTGTCTCATAGACTTCTCCAAATTCTGCTTAGAAACTGACAAAAAGGCCCCTCCAAGGCAGCTGTCCTTCTAGACTCCTCCTCCATGTATAATTCCTTACCAAAATTGCCTCTTTTCCTATAAAATAGCACAGAGAGTCCATTAGTCACCTAAAACTCAAAAGATAACTAAAATAATATGAAACTAAATACAAAAGTACGAAATCGACTCAAAATCCTATACGTTTAATGCGTGTTTTAGACACACATCAAACATCCCACACTTAAACTTTGCTTGTCCCCAAGCAAGACTCAATCTAAGCATAAAATTAAAAGACAAAAACTCAAAATAAAATAAAACACACAACACATGAAACAGATATTGGCAACTCGAGCTCTTGCATTTTAACCTCATTGAATCAATGAACTATTAACAACAGACTATCCCTAGGAATTCCAATGCCAAGTTAATTTTGCAATTCAAGTCTAGCCCACAAATCAAACTAGTTCCCCATAATTTTAATCATTCAAAAGCGGTAAAGACCACTAGAGACTCAACATCAATAAGCACAAGGCATGACTGGATATTAAGGCACTTATAGTGCTGTTTAGCTTGGCCTCATCCCAAAACATTTTAGGTCAGCATGGTTAGCACTCAACTTGCATGGCACTTGGGACTTCACTCTTGGATGTCAATAGGCCGGATTTTACAACTTTTCATTGCTCCAGTTACACCTATAACTGTCCTTAAGCTCCATCCTAGTCAGGCCGGAGACTACTCTACCTCCACTTGTTTACCTGACTACTGCCCTTCCGCCAGCATTCTTTCTCATTCCACCTTGCTTTCCATATTCCACATTTCAATTTTCTTTCCTTTCTTTCACATCCCTTAAGAACAATTTTTTTCTTTAAAGAACATAGAAGAGCAGCAAGTTTTTTTTTTACTCGGTTAGTCCTCACACAAATTAGTTAAAACATTTTCATGATACATGCGGGAGTTGGTTACTACAGCCGTGCCACCCGAATTCTCTCAAATGTTCTATCAGTCTTGTACACTAGTGGTCGCTTAATCCAATTATGAGATTTTTGAAAAGCAAGAACTAATTCTCAGTATGGGCTTTATCATATCCTTGCTAATTTTATCTTGGCATGAGCTTTCCTAAAGATCTTAAGTCGATAAAGGCTCAAAAATTTAAGGTTGCAAGTTCACGCACGTGATTGCCTTGACAAATAAAACAAACTAAAAAAACTACCTAAACATCCCTACACTTAGAGAACAACATGTCCTCATGTTATAGGTGACTAAAAAAAAAGAAAATAAAAGAAAACACAAAAGACACACAAGAAGAAAAGAAAACAAAAGACACAAAAGAAAAAAAATTAAAATCAAGCAAATGAGTTTAGCGTTCAAGGACTCCCTCGAGTGGTGTTGCACTTGCTAGAGGTGTCGGTGGCTGATGTTGGTCTGTACAAGAAGAAGGAGAAACATAGATGTAGCTTGAGTTTGCTCGTGCTTTCGATCGTCTCCTCGCTTTTAATTGCTCTGCTTTTGTTCGGAGCCATGGTAAAGATCGAAATCTCGTTGCTATTGTCCCTGTAAATAAATTAATTAATGAAACATAACATGAATTATAAATAATGATGAGGATAATGGAGAGGAGGAGAGTCCTGGATTCAAAATTTTAAGGAGAGAATTGCGCCGAAATTCATGGACTTGTAGTTATCGACTTGAACTCAATTAGTTGCCGCTGAAGTTCACTCCGCAAATGGAGTCAAACTCGCTGCGACGGGGATTAAATAATTGGGTGAATGTGTGATTAAAACCCTGTCTACTTCGGGAGGTGGTAGTCCTTCTCGCTACGATTAAAATAATGGGAGTTGGTTAAAACTTAAAAGCCTGTCAACTTAGTCACGAGCAGGCTTCGTCGCAACACGTAGGGACAATATTTAATTGCCTTGGCTCCATCTTCGACTGCGTTCCTTGCTTGTTTATTACTTCATCCATTTATTTTTCTGAAAAATTAAGACAACTTATTCATGGCAGCAACTAGCTTCATGGCGTCCAAATTTTGTTTAAAAACTTTTTCCTGCAAAATTAAGAAAAATTTATTAGACCCAATTAAGAAGTATTATTCTGAAATAACAAATACAAAAAAAATCCTAGAAAAGAAAAAAAAATATTGGGTTGCCTCCCAATAAGCGCTAATTTAACGTCGTTAGCTAGACGCCTCTTCGATCTCTTTCAACTAGGATTAAATCTGTGGTTTTGGTCCTGAATCTTCATTGTAACTCGGGAGGGTTGTGCGATCTTCCTCTTCATATTCACTTTTGGTGCCTTGTCATCCTCTTTAACCATATCCAGTACGTACACGTACTCAAATTGATATGAGAACATGGTATCTATATAGGGTTCACCAACTTTAACTTCAAACTCCACTTCTTGTAATTTTGTTGGTATCGCCAAAGGTAGCATGACCTCCCGTGGTTCTTCGATGAGCTGCGGCATGATCGTCACCTCACATTCATCTTGTTCTTCTTCTTCTTCAAGTTCTTCTTCATAGTCCACCACTTCCTCTTTGCGTTGAATTTCAACCTTTATTTCTTCCACCTTGAGCTTTTGGTATTCCACATTCAGACGACTTTCTTTAATCTCTCTTATATCAGCTGCAAGTTGGGATACGTGATCCTCAATATTCTTGATGCTTTCTTGGGTTTGGTTGGCAAGATTTTGAATGCACTGATTAGTGGCTTGGATACTCCGATTGGTGGTGATGGCCAATGTCCTAATAAGATCTTCCAATGAGGAGTTGGATGCTTGAGTTTGACGTGGTTGATAAGTATGAGTATAAGGATCATGATTCCAATGAAATCGATCTCTATAGTACTCAATTGGATAGTTGGTCCATCCATCACAATCTGGTTCAAGCATAGAGGTTGGTGGACCTGCACATGAAGCTCTATTGAACATAAGTTAGATCAATAAAATAAAACGCTTACCTCCCCGGCAACGGCGCCAAATTTTGACGAGCGTGTCGAAGCCCCTCAAAATAAACCGATATCTACGGCGTACTAGTTTGTAGCAAGTAAGTGGAAATACCGAGTCAGATCCAAGGAGGAAAGAATATTCAATTAATCTAACTATTGAAACAAGAAAGTAAAATGGGGGGAGAGTTGTAAAGGATTAAAAGAAAACTAAACTAAGAAAAGGAAAATAAATATACGCAAAACTTATGAGAAACAAAAGTAGATTCAAGGTCGGAACACCACGTGGTCGATCATTGGATCACTAAGGATATCTAATTCATCTAGCAAATAGGGGTAAATCTCCCGCAACCGCAAAGAGACCACTAACATCCTATAATCAACTAGCCAGCGACCGCATAACTAGTTGTTTATCATCTCATACGTCAGGGCAACTATAAGACAATAGCATTAAGAACAGATGTTCCTACTCCTAGCGATTATACTCAAAACCTTGGTATGTACAAACTAGCCTTACTTATTCCTAGTTAATTAGTTTGGTAACAACCGTTCCTTGCAGAATTAACTTTGCTCCTAGTTCAATTCCTAACTGCAACTGCTAATCAGAAATCGATGGCATGTGAGTCCTAGAATAAATTCACGACCGCAAATCATTCAAGAACCAGAATAAGCACAAGGAATAAAAAAATACTAAAATAAACAAGATTAAGAAAACAAGATCCTCACAACCATGGGTTCCTCCTCAAATCTACCAAGAGGATTAGTTCCTCATAATAAAATCTAATCTACGAAATGAAAAATGCAATGAATGGGGAAAAGAAGAGAGAGAGTAATAAACTAAATCTAATAGGGTTATATAACCCTCCTAAACCTAAAAACCTAAAAAGGTCGACCTAAAGAGTCCTAACTTGTCAGGAAAGTGAATTTCCAATATTGTCCCCGAATTTCCGTCAAATAAATTCTGCCAGATTAGCCTTCAGTGTTTTGACCATAACTTTCTCTTCCGGACTCTGATTCGCGCGTTTTTTATAATGCCAAAAAGAGGAAAGATAGATCTTCAATTTCGTGTCTCATAGACTTCTCCAAATTCTGCTTAGAAACTGACGAAAAGGCCCCTCCAAGGCAGCTGTCCTTCTAGACTCCTCCTCCATGTATAATTCCTTACCAAAATTGCCTCTTTTCCTATAAAATAGCACAGAGAGTCCATTAGTCACCTAAAACTCAAAAGATAACTAAAACAATATGAAACTAAATACAAAAGTACAAAATCGACTCAAAATCCTATACGTTTAATGCGTATTTTAGACACACATCAGAAAACCTGATGATGTTGCATTTTTAAGATGACAATGATGCCACATCATGCGTTGATCTATCGCCGGGGTGTTGTTTGACTCATTTTGGGGGTGTACGGGGGCTTATATAGGGTTGGCAATGGGTAGGGTAGGGTAGGGTATTGATAGTATCCAACCCATACCCTAGTTTTTTTAGTTGGATCCATATCCTACCCACGACCCTATGGATATCTTTTAGAAAGACCCGGACCCAGAACCTAGGGTCTAATCAAAGATTCATGCCCTATCCATAGACCCGCTACTTTATACCATAATTTTTTAAAATTTTAATATGATCCATATAAGAAGTAAGAAAAAAATAAAGTTTATATAATAAAAAAATAGTATCAAACTAAATTTAAATAAAATAGCAGCATTTCAACCAACTAAATAAATATGGTTCACAAGTTATCAATAAAATTTTAAGTATTAAATATAAAGTTCGAAAACAAAATAATTTCTTGCTGATTTTCAATGTGACTTTTGATTAAGTCTTTATGATTATCTTCTTGCTCATATAATTTAATTCTTCTCGATTTCTTCTGCATCTGAATATCAAATTTAATTACTTAATTAGTTATTTAAAATTTGATATTTAATATAAAAAAATTAATATTATATACCTGAAACTTCACTATTGACATCATCAATAAGTGAAGCATATTCTACACTATTTGCACATTCTACTGATTCTGTGGAGTAAAATAAGATATTAAACTTAAGCACATTATTTTAAATCACAAACTTGATAAAATATATCATTATCGAATTACCTTTTTTCATGGTCTCACGCAACTAATTTAGCAAACACATTAAAGCTTCCAAAGTCTCTGGATGTAAACGATTATGATGAGCGCTTACCACCCTACCTCATGTGCTAAAAGCAGACTCTGAGACAATACTGGACACAGGAATATATAGCACATCTCAAGCAATGATTTATAATGTGGGGTACTTGAGCCAATTATTTTGCCACCAACTTAATATGTCAAAGTTCTCTGCTCTAGGTAAAACAAACTCTTCCAAGTAATGATCTAATTCAGATTTGCTCACTGAACTCTTGAGTTTCTTCCTGCTCCTCACGAAATAGTCATATTCAAGTTTGTCTAATTAGGTGTTAGAATTTTTTTAGTTAACTTATATATGTATTATAAATATTTTCATAATAAACTAACTAGGATCTAAGTAGGATCTAACTAATGGATACATGGGTAGGGTCTAACAAATGGGTCTATGGGTAGGGTCAGGGTCTGGGTTTATATCGATCCAATCCAGATCCAGACCACATTAAAATCCACATACATAAACCCATACTCTATCCATGACCCATGGATCTTAAGACTCACTGGATAGGGTAAGGGTCTGATCCATAGGGTCTGGATCTTTTTGCCATCCCTAGGCTTATATGAGCCAATTTGAAGTAGAAGGACTTATGTGACCCTTTTGAATAAGCAGAAGGTTTTATTTGGTATTTATTCCTTTTTAAAACATTAGTCTTATCTGGTTCCATTTCTTACCCTCATAAAAATATCAAAGAACGTACCAAAAAGTTCATCATCTTTTCACATTTGTAAAGATCAAAATCGTTTTAACTTATATTAACAAGCGAGACTAGAGAAAGTCTGTAATAATACCTTAACTGGAACTGCTTTAAGCGAATGACTTCCATTTGTGGAATGTCCCGAGAACCTCTCTTCACTGAAAAACTCAATACGGAAAGGCCGTATCTGAGAACATTTGGAAGCTCCAAGATGCTCCAATATGGAGACAACATATAAAATATTTAATTATTTTAATATTTAAGTTTAATTTATAGGTTAATTAACATTTTAGTGGGGTCAATTTTTTCATTTTAATGAGTACATATACTAGAATATATATTAAATTATCAAGTAAATAAAAAATCAAGTGGAGTCAATTGACCACACTCTTCTCTATCTCCCTGCACCTCGCAGCTTAATAGTATGATGAGGAGAGGCAAATGTTTGGTGAAAAGTCCTAACATCTGAAAATCTCAGAGCAGACGAAGGCAATCGGGAGATCTCCATCGGAAGTTGAAGTGGGGAAATGAAATTATATGATATGGTAAAGATATGGAAACCATTCAATTTATAAGGTAACCTGTAATCGAAAGTTGCTGATTAGGGTGGCGGGTAGTGGGCGGTTAGGTATATAGTGTGTAATAAAGTACTTGAATCAACGTGCTTGTAATTGTTTTACCTTAGAATAGTTACACTCTTAATGATGGTGGCCACACCGACTCCCAGCTTTCCATGTTATTACATTCTCCCATATGTAACGTTAATTTGCGGTAGGATTATAACGGCTCCGGATTGAGTCCGAAGTGAGAGCATAATTCAAAATAGTACGGAATGAAAAGCCGACTGCAGTGACATATTTTATTTTTTAACATTTGCATATTTTGTGTGTCATAATGACTTATTTTGTATGTTGTATAAATTTTTTTGTGAATTCTTTTACATGAAAAAAATTGAGACCATAAAATGAGAAATCATATTAATATATTTTGTATATTAATATTGACATATTTTGTATGTAATGTTGACATATTTTTTATATTAATAATGACATGCGCATTTTGTAAGTTTTCGCATTTTCGCAAAAAAAATCATATATGTCAATATTGACATACTCAAATATCAACATTAAAGAACAAAATATGCTAGTGTAATCCATATGTTTATTCCATATTGTTTGGAATAATCTTCCTCCATACCCAATCCATCTCTAATTATATCTCGTCGATGTTTAGTTTATCTTTTTTTTAATATTTGTTACAATCGGTTATAATTTGTTTTATCTTTTTCATTACAATTGATTATTGAATTAGTTTTGATAATATTTGATATTTTTTATTTTTACCTAGTTGTTGCCTAGACAGCTATAGATAAAAAAATTTAGGTGATTGGTTATAATTCGGACATACCACATTACACCCACACATTACACAACTGTGAAACATTTTGTTCGTATCCACTATAGTTAAATTTCATGATGTCATCTTGTTGCTTTTTAAAAAAAAATTGATTAATCACGATGTAACATGAAAAGGAAAACAATATCTTACCAATTAATAGAGCTTTTTTTGATTAACACACGATTATTTGAACTTTTTTTTGAAAAACATACCCCAAAATATTAGTATATTAAAAATAAAAATATATAATGAAAAAAATGAAAACTAAAGATGACGAGTCTTTCCTTTTTTTTCTTTCTAATTTGCGTATCAAAAAGTTTAAAACATGTTTTTTCTAATTATACTTAGGGATTGTTTTTGCTATAGGGGCGACTAACTAGTGAAATCAATGTTAATCATTTGACATGTTTAAATCACAAATCACAATAAAATTATATGCAAGTCAGTCAAACCAAATGAATATCTACCAAACAATTAGGTATTCAAATCGGATTGTGATTAATTTTAACTGGGATAAGATATTTGCCACCTATATATGTTTGTTAATTTGGGGTCACTATTTTGGCTGGGGATCATATTCAATCTACCACATCGAGATTAGGAGTATGCTATTTTCGAATTTGGTTTGATATAAATCTAGCCATGGATTGAATCTCATTCATAATTTGGTTTGATTTGATTTGAAAATAATTTAATTTATAAAAAATTTAATTTGAATTCGTCATGATATGAATTGAATATAGTTCAAAACTTTTATATTTTGTCGAACCAGCAAATTTAATTCAAGTTAAATTTATATTGAATTCGATTCAAATTTGTGTAAATATGTTAAAAATTCAAGACAAATGGTGGGGACTGCGAGAAAAAAATTTAAAAATGGGTGAGTCAAAGAGGTTTTTTTTCTTCAAATTAGTGCTACTATTCAAAGTAATTTATCAAAATGGTACCTAAAAAATTAAATTGCAGAACAAGTGTCCATAGGAGACTGTTTTGTAAACAACCCGTTTATTGGACTAATAGACAGATAAATTATCTATCAATACCAATAGACTTTTTTATCCTTTTTTTGATAGACGGGAAAAAAATTTTTCTATTGGTAAAGATGGGTTAAAAACCTATCTTTTGGTTTTTGTTTTTTCTAGTTTTCCATGCGTAGATCTCAAAAATTTATGTGGATTCAAAAAAAAAATCTCGAATCGGATATTCGATCACTAAAATATTGCTCTTCGAAATTTCTTTTTTACATAATCTCTCAATTTGATTTTTTTTAAAAAAATTAAATTTTTTTAAAACATATATAAATAAAAAATAAGAGATGAAAAAAATGTCTGTTGTAAATTTTTTTAAAAAAAATACCAGAGTCGATGCACTTGCATCCATATAACTACTCGAAAAAATATTAGAAATAATGAGGAATCATTGAAAAGACCAAAAACCATTACAAATGAGTTTTATTTAAAAGGGCCAAAGGGAAGTTGATTAATCCTTGAAAAATATTGGACTTGTAAAAAATTTGTGCGAAGAATAGTCTTCGTACGCATGTGGTGGACCGTGGACCAGAGTTGAGCTCATTCAGTGCAAATTGACAGTTTTTCCCCCTACACATTATAGACACCTCACAAGTTTTTTTTATGTTTTAAAAATTTGGTAGATTGATGGGAGTTGTACATGATTGTAATGGCTTAAATTAAAAATCGAGATTTATCAATGACTATTACAAACCTATATTTAAAAGAGGAAATCAACCATTATTTCCAAAACTCTGTAAGTGTCAATTTAAATTCAGATTTTATTCTTCCCCATTTATTCTTTAAAGGTAATAAACTTTAATGTCCAGTTTTTGGTTTTAGCCCATCACATACGGGAGCTATATTAGGAGTTGATCCTCCTGAGTTGAAAATACACAACATAAAACACCTTTGCATGTCGATCCTTTAACATTTCGAGTGTTATAATTAATTTCGTTAGTTATTTGATTATAACTACAACACACATTAAAATAGTTTTTAAAAATAATGTTCATTTTGCGACTCAGTGTTTGTCCATTTCCGAGCAATATTTCCAACATATCTGGTGTAGCCTAGCAACCGCGAAGGTCAGCCCCCACCACGCCTTTAGTTTCTAGGATTGCAGATATTGGAAATACATAAACCAAATCCTGTGATGATACTGTTTTAGCTAATTAAGAGGTCCGAGTGAGAGCTATTGGGAAGTATTAATTTTGTTTGCAAAACTTTCACCCGACTCGAACCTGATACCAAATGATCTAAAACAAATGTTACATGCACTTGAATTTAATGTAACTTGAGCTCAAATAATTTATTGCGTGAATTCAACATTTTTATAGTAAAATGTTAACTTGCCAAATGTATTTTTTTAATATCTTTCTTATCACATGCACAAAACAGGGACAGTTATGTTGATTTTTGTGGCGACGAATTTTTTAAAGCTAAAATATTACACTTGTCACTGATTAAACTTGTGGATCCCGTCTATTTATTTCACCCCTATGCCGTTAAAACAAATATCAGTTAGTTGCTCGCAACTATTTAGGAAATTATCCCGCACAATCCTACCTTTCGTCATCTAGAAAGGCTTGCGTTGTGTAGCGTCTCCTGGAGAGAAATAAAGATGACTTATTTTTGTGTCAATGTGGCTGTTTGATGACCATTGTCATGTTTCAATCTCTCTTTGCAAGTTGTTTCAAGTTATGGCGTTGTCGCTTGATCATGTTATTTTGGTATCTATTTTTGCTTTCAATTTTGTTAGCAACTCATTTTTTGTTCTTCAGCAATGTACTGATGTCTATTGTCTTAATAAATTGTGGACCTTTATTTCCAAAGAAAAATAAAACAACCTCCAGCTACGCTTCTCACATTTCTGGTATAGTCAAGAGGATATTCTGCTAAGCATCGGTCCAAAAGAAATTAGTTCATTACAATTTATTGATTTGACCTTAATTACAAAACCCTAAGTATACATGATTTTTACAAAAATCAATAGTAATGAGTATTTTCATATTGTTTGGTAAAAAAATTATAATCGATAGTTGATACTTCTTTATATCTAACATTTACTAAACATTTACTAGACCGACTAATTTGTATTTAATAATATTGTATTCACAATAATTCTAACTCAAGATTTCTTAGTTAAAATAAAATATCTTTATTGTGAATTAGTTTAAGTACTCATTGGTCGTTACTACTAATATTCCGATTATCCAATGAACAACTCATGAATGAAAAAACTAATGATTGTATCGATAAGCTCCTACGGATCATCTGAAATAACCTTGCCAGATCTTTATATTTTCTAATATCTTCTGCCCTTAAACCTGCTTTTAAAAAAATTGTTAAGAAAGGTTAATAGCTTTGTCCTAAATTTTCTAAACCCGCGTGCAAGTAGTCATCGGGTGAATTATTTAATTGATGCATATGTCCATAGAATTGATTGGGTACATCAATACGTGCACTTCGAAATCTGGGTGGACAACACTCGTATTTTTTTTCTTGAAATACTAATATATTATTTATATGATGTTGATATGTCTTTCATAAAACAATGATATATGGATTTCATTTTTTTATGCGATAATGATATTTCATTCATGTGATTCCGACCCGTCTAATTCTTTTACTTTTGGTCCCGTGGTTTTGGATTTTTGCAAAAAAAGCCCCCGCGTATCCTTCAATCCGAACTATTTGGAAAACAAATGCCAAACCCAATTCAACTCCACATGCCCACTCTTTTTTTTAGAAACACGTCTTATATCCTTATTATATAAAAGTTAAATTTTATTGCCAATAATTATATTATCATAATATCATGAATTGAACCCTATATGATTGTCAATTTTACCTACCTTGTACTATCAAATCGAATAATATTTGATAGCTTATTTCAATAGCGGGCAATCGATGACCATGTCCGCTGATAACACAAGTATATAGGATGGAAAGTTCAACGTAGTAGCCAATTGTTGTAGCCAGTGGTTATCACCCGCCGGCCACGTTGATTTTTCAAATAATTTCTTATGTATTTTATGATTTCTAATGGCAACCTAATCGTCAATTCATTTCTTATGTACTATATGCACTTTATCAGCACTCCTGTTCGTCGTCCTACGATTGAGCATTTTGTAGCTTCGAGATGCTCTTACATACGTCCTTCCCGTATTGAGTATTCCTCTGGCAAGAATTTCTTAAGTTCGTCCTCGTCCTGTTGGATAAATATTTGGATTCATTTTAAAAGGTACTAAGTATCTTAGCATAGTTAGACGTCAGTCCTACCGGATGATGATTGAAAAAATGTGTTCTCGTCAGTTTCGGTGAAGCTATTATATATTTCTGTAAGCTAGTTTTTCATATGGTACTATCAAAATGACTTTGATGGGTACAAATCTTCATTGATGATGAAAAATTATGATATGGTACGTTCTTTGTTTAAAACATATGTATCCGATGAAGATTATGCTCGCAAAAATTCTGATCATTTTAGGCATTAAAAATGGGGATCCTATTTGACTAGATACTATGGATACTATAAATATCACTAGGACTTTGCGAAAACAATTTATATTTTCTTATGGACAACGTCCCTTATAGGTAACCTAATCGCCAACAAAATATAACTAGGAGCGTTAACAAATCAAAAAAAGTTTACCCATCGGGCACGTCGTAGTACTTTATTACCAACTTAGTCGTCAATTAAATATCACTAAAAGTCTTATAAATTCAAAAACTATATCATACTCGACGGGCACGCCGATCGACTCAAATATTTTTTTTTTTGTAAAAGTTAATTTATTTCATTTAGAAGAAAAAGTCTCTAGGGTACACAATTAAACTAGTCGCCTACTTAATCATCAATTAAATACCGCTACGAGTTTTATCGAATTTAAAATTATTATAATCGAGAACTACTCTAGTTAAATAAAGAACACTCGAATACGAGCAATTAGGTTCATTTCGATTAGTCAAGGGTTATAACCAAAAAAACCTTGAAACTATTATCCACGTACAATATAAATTGAGTATCTCCCATATTTATAAACTACAAGGGAGATACCCAGATATACGAAGGGTAATTATTCTCATGTCCCTATTTTATTCTCGTATTTATGGTCGGATCCTTGATCTATCAAAATTTGGTATAAGATATTTTAACAAAATATTGGTCGAGAATCTTGGCCGATGTCAGCAAACATTTTTTTTATTTTTTGTCACCAAAATAATCAAAATATCATTAAACAAAATATCCCTTAAAAACATATTGTTGTCAACCATAGCCCTTTCAACCGAACGAGACCCCGAGGGAGTATGAGGAAGTGGTGTCCAAGCAAACAATGAAGATGTTCATTTTTAAATTTTTTGTTTAAGAGTATTTTTTCATTTTTGTGACAAAAATAAAAAAATGAGGCCATTTTCGTGATTAAAAATAAAAAAAGAGCACTAATGTTAGTCAGGTACCTCAGAGGATACTGGCCTAATACTCAATACAGTACCGTATTAAATTCGCTAGCTAACCCACATGCAGGTAGTTAGAGAGTTCATAGGATACTGGCCTAATATTTCTTACGAAATAATCATCTAAATTTATCAACCAAGTTGGTCTAAATAATAATACAAATTTTTATAAAGTTTTTGTTCTAGCGATGAGTTCTAGCTACATTTTTGGATATGCATTAGCTAGGTGCTCATTGGTTATTAGAATATCAAAAGATGAGAACAAAAGTGAGGCTTTTGGGATTGGAGGATTCAAATCTTCAGGACCCAACAGAAACCCAAGTTTTTTCTTCGAAGAATTATTGGAATATAAGTGGAGATGAATTGTGCAGGTCGGCTTGAATTGTAACGCTGTTGTTTCTGCGCAGTTTCAAATCACATTCGAGATTCGTCGTATTAGTGTCTCGACATTTGCATCAACATGTTCAACATCAACACTTAAGTAAGATAATATGGTTATACTTTCATCTAACCGAGACGTGATCTATCGTTTCCTTGAAGCCTTGCGAAACATGCCTTGGATGTTGTGCGATTGTGTCTCCACCTTAGCCTTGTTAGCTTGTCTTCCCATTTACTTGGTCTTGTCTTCATTTTTTTCATTTTCCTGGAAAGATCAATAAATATACAAAAGTTCGTTCGTGGTTGGCGGAAACTGAAACATAGGCAACCCTGGACCCAGGTATTGAATCCCACACCATTTTTTCTACTACCCTTCTCGCAGAAGAGTACTTGATTGCTTTTTGGAGTGGTCAGGAGAGTGCCAGCCTCCTCTGTGATGGTTGTTGCATCCAAAAAAATTCAATCTGAATCAAATGGAATTAAAGACAGTTAAGAAAATTAGGAGACAGACATTATCCAAGACTATAAAGTTTGCTTGTGAAACTAAGAAAGAATGATAATCTACAACATGATTTGAAGTCGGAGCATACTCAATATGTTGACACAAAAGCTTCAACCAGGGATCGTCGTTCAAGTACTCTGATAATATTCTAACTGCATCAGTCACTGCATAACAAGATGATATTACAGATGAGAATCCAGCTCCACTTGAAACAATTCCAGAGCAAGAATGCATCGTTAATTATCTTATATCCCTGTGACGAGTGCGAGTTCAGAACTGTTACACAGTCTAAAGTCAATACATGCACATTGTCGGTTTAATTGGTTTAGCCAAGAGAAAGGGAGGGCACCGCAGTTAGTATAGGAGATAACAGACATAGATAATAATTTTGATCTAGAAAAGTAAACAAGAAAACTGAAGGATTCGGATCGCGATTAAGTCATAATCGCGAACTAATCTCTCGCACAATTAACAAGCTAATTCGTTAATTAAAACAAGGCTTACTTGTTGTAGCATGTTTTACAGGACCGTCACGACGAAGTCTTGCTACCGGTCGATTCACGATCACGAATGGATCGGATTCGTGAATGTTTTTCCACAAATGGCCTCGTTCTTCAATTTCTGAGACCTTCAGGGACTAAATCGTAATAGTCCCTTTCTGTTTGTGTGGATGTGGATATGGCTAGCCAAAAATTACATCATGGTCACCTGCTTCCTTCTCCTTTTTATAGGAGACCCAAAGCTTTGCCACCTCATCCCATAGAGGTGAGTAAGCAACACATGGCAAAGCCATGCTTACTCATCAAAAGGCTGATGGACCTAATAATGGGCTTGGCCAATTTTTTGGGCATTAATAAGTGACAAATACCCAAAAGTCCAACAAAAACACTACTTCTAAGTACAAATTTCCATTTATTAATGTCAATAGCGAAATATGGTTTTCCAATGACTGTGTTTGAAGTAAACTTTTATCTAGAATCTCAGGGTTTCATATTGTAGGATGACTTAATACTTTTAACATTCTTCGGTAGGAGGTAAGCTAGTAACATGGATAAAGGAATATACTTCGACTCTTCTCATCTCGAGCAGTTTAGTTAACACTGAGAGATGGTAAGCTCTCTCCTAGTCTGCATACCTGCATTAGAGTGAAGTCGACTACATCAGCGTGGAGATTTCTCCGTCATAAGCACACCTGTGCTATAATTCAGCTCTTCGCACTACTTAAGACATCCGCAAATCAACACCAGCCTGACCAAAAAGTCTATCAATAGTACCACGTGTGTCAGGTTTGAAAGAAAAGCATGAGCAAACAAACAAGTGAACATTGGCGGCCTAACGGCACGGGGGACACTGTCCTGCAGGAATCTATATGATCGCTCATCCAGAGAAATAAACAAGGTTGAAAGTGATTTAGCATGTGTAAATCCCAGTAGTTGACAACTCACCTTGCACTACAACCAAGCGAAAACTATTGAATCATTACGTCGGAAGAATTTCATTGATCCAACTCGTGAGACAGGAAGAGAGATAATTTTCAGTCTATGCCTATTTTAGGCTTCAAAATTTAACTTCAACTTGACTAGAAAGTATAACAGAAATATATCACACTTTCAACAGCTGACCTTTAATCGCACAAACTAGCTACATACAGGCCTCTGCAATGGAACACAGATGCTGATACCCTGGATAACAATAAAAAAATTTGGGAAGTAGGGGCACTATAAGATTTGGTTTCAATACGTAGGTTAATTAATTTTTTAATCAGATTAATTACTAATTTGGTTGCGGACATACATTAAAGGATAAATTACCTTCATGCCCTTGAGTTTTATACGTTTTTGTGGTAGGACTCCTCGATAAGTTAAATTAAATTTAGGGTCCCTACTTTTCGAATTAATATTGGTCTCGGGTCCTTGGCTGATGTCAGTGACTTTTTTATCATTAAAATGACTAAAATATCCTTAGACAAAAAAACAAAAAAAAACATTCTTCAACCTTTGAACATCTTCAACATTAAACCCAGAAAATTTAATTCGTTTCCTATCAACCACTAACCCCGATTCATAAGATAACAACAAAAGGACGAAAAACCTCTCCTGAATCTATTTCTTAAGTTCTTCCAACTTCTTCTCTCTCGGTGCAGCTTTTAAGCCACCAAAGGAACAACGACAAAAATGGGTATATCTCCAATTAAACAAGAATTCACGTACGTCTTATATCTCCAATCAAACAAGAATTCACCCCTTTCTTCCTATTAGCCAAACTAACAAACAAACCCTAGTCCCAATCATAAGCGTAATAATTAGGGTATGAAGATGGAGATTGGGATTGGACCCCACGGCTTAGACCAGAGGGCGTTCCTGGCAATCTGGAAGGACACTACAATGATGGGGAGGTCGAGGGATGCAAGTAGATGGAGTCGGGCACCCGGAGAGAGCTTGTTAGGGAAACCAGCACAGATGGGAAAGTCAAAAGACAACACAACGTGGAGGTCTGGAGGGAAGCTGAAGCCAAACTCCGCCTTGGCTCGTACGAACTTGGCATCGGATAAGCCAGGCTGGACCTATACCTCTGAGTCCCTGAGATGGGTTATTACCTTTTCGGCTAGCAAGGCAAAGGAGAAGAGGTCATAGATCAATCAGAGGGAGGGAGCTCCGGTGGAGGTGGTAGTTATTGTTCCTCGTTATTGCGTCTATTTAGTGTTTCTATTTTACTTTTCAAAAAAATTTGGAAGGAAAGAGAGTTGACTGGGAAGAGGATGAAGAAGAAGACTGGAGATTCTTGGTTGGGGAAATTGGGTGGGTGTTGAATTTGGTGTTCGTCTGGGCAGTAGATTAGATCTGTGTCTTTTGGATTGGATCTTACTTGGGCGATAGATTGGATCTGTGTTTCTATGTTTCTTATGTTTGGTTGAGTGTTCTTAGTCTTCAAAGAATAAAGATGTTCATCAGATTGAAGAAGGTGTTTTTTTTTTGTTTTTTTTGTCTAAGGATATTTTAGACATTTTAATGATAAAAAAGTCAATGACATCAGTCAAGGACCCGAGACCAATATTAATTCAAAAAGTAGGGACCCTAAATCTAATTCAAATTATCTAGGAACCCTACCACAAAAACGTACAAAATTCAGGGACTTGAGAATAATTTACCCTACATTAAAAAATATACCTTATTATAAAAAATAAAATAAAAATTAAGTGGGGGCAGTTATGAATGTGGCTTCGCCCCTGGTTTTTGGATTTTGTAAAATAACAAATGGACTTGGATCAATTAGATGAAATTGGGATCAATTAGAGTGACCGCATAGAGTCCCCTATCTGTTTGGATAATGAAGGTTATCAGGTATAATTGACCAAAAAGCATTTGTTCTTGTTGAGCGATGGCGAGAAAATTTGAGGGCAGTGATCACTGCCCAGGCCAGCGTACGCTGGGGTTCAGACAGACTCAAACCCAGCGACCATTAGGGGAGGCCAGCGCCCATTGGGGGTGCTGCGGTAGAATTTCCTAATCAGTTCAAACTCTATTTTGGACTTCTAGTTTGACCTAGATAGGTTTTCTTATACCCTAAGTATTTTCTACTATATAAAGACATATTATTAGGAGTATGTAAGGCTTTGTATCTCGGTTCCCATCAATAAAAGTTCTACTTTTCTTGCCGTGGACGTAGGCAATAGGCCGAACCACATTATATCCTTGTGTCCATGTTCTTTGTGCGACTTTGATCCCACATTAGTGTTGTACAATCCTAGCAACAATTGGTATCAGAGCTTTTGGTGAGAGGAAGATAGACGGTGCAAAATTTGCTCTTGTAAAGTTTGATAGTTTGTCAAATTTTGGGTTGTGGCAAAGGCGTGTCAAGGATCTCCTTGTGCAACAAGGGATGGTCGTCGTACTCTCGGAGAAGAAGCCCGAGATAATGGAGGACCAAGAGTAGAAGGAGATATAGGCCAAGGTTGTGCCACAATTCACTTGTGCTTGGCGAATGACGTGGCATATCTTGTGATGGATGAGGAGTCACCAAATAAGGTATGGAAGAAGTTGGAGGCAAGGTATATGTCTAAGTCTTTCTCAAACAAGATTTATTTTAAGCAGTGGTTGTACGGGCTCAAGATGAAAAAGAGCTCAGATTTGAGCCAACATATCAATAGTTTTAGTCAGCTAGTGAGTTACTTGACAAAGGTTGATATGAAGTTCAAAGAGGAAGATAAGACATTGTTGCTCCTGAATTCCTTACTGGGTTCCTAGGAGAATTTGGTTACAACTCTGACAGTGAGAAAGAAGTCCCTGGAGTTGGAGGATATCACAAGTGCTCTTTAAGGGTTTCATCAAAGGAGAAAAACCAGAGATGAACGAATAAAAGTGCTAGTTGTGAGGGGTAGCCATGATGATCGAGGAGCAAAAGATGGAAAGGGATCTAAGTTGGGGTCAATGAGGTTTATGGGTTATTGTTACGAGTGTGGAGAAAAAGAGCACTTAAAGAAAGATTATCTAAGAAGACCTCAGGATCGCGAAGGAGGGTTGGGTTCCATGAATGTTGCTTCAGGTTCGAACTGGGTGGATGATGACTGTCTTTCTGTTTTGTCGGGTCTAAAACATTCGGATTCCTGGATTTTGGATAGCACTTAATCCTTTCACATGACGCCTAAGAGAGGGTAGTTCGACACATACAAGTTCGTTGATTCAGGTATGGTGCCTATGAGTGATGGTTCCACTTGTAAGATTGCCAACATAGGAGATATCCGAATCAAGATGTGAGATGGTGTCGTGGTAAAGTTGTGTGGGATTAGGCATGTTCCGAAGTTGGAGAGGAATCTGATCTTATTGGAAGCCTTAGATTGTAGGGGGTATGGCTACAAGGTAGTAGGTGGTCTAATCGAGGTAGAGAAGAATACTGTGGTGGTGATGAAGGGTAAAAGATATATTTGAAATACCTACAGGTTAGTGGGGCGCACTGTTGTAGATGGAGTCACATCTTTATGTTCGGAGGGAGAGGCAAGAAGCTCAGGTCATGTGAAGGTGGTTCGCGGAGGGTGCAAAGGTTCGACATGGATAGTTTAAATAGAGTTGGGATTCGCGGAGACATGGATAGCAAGCTATGGTTGTTTCATGGAGGCATGATTGGCGGGAAGTCAAGGTTGTCTTAGAGAAGCTTTGTTAGCTACGCCCCGCTATAGTTATCTAAAAGGATGTGCATGTCAAAGGTATCTGGTCGGCTTGACATTGGGCATGTAAGGCCATTGGTGACATCACATGCGGATATGGTATCTCACTCAAGGCTAAACTTTGGTGTTCGAAGCATGTTAAGGGTTCCACTAGGTGGAACAAAAGGTTACCCATTACATTATAGCAAATAGCATTGGTTTATCGCAAGGTAACTCGCCAGAAGAGCAGTTCGAGGTTGCGGAGCATGGGACTGACTGGATAATAGATGGTACGTCTATTGGTCGCAAGGTTGCTTCTGTAAGAGGACTTGCAATTTTGAGTTCAATGGAGATTAGAGGGTATAGGCCAAGTAATGTCAGAGACTCGAGCTTTGGGGTTGGCTCCAAGTGATTGAACAAAGTACGTGAGAAAGTTGAGATGGTCTTATTGATGATGGTAGTTATCTACGGTTAATAGAATGAGTCGGTAGTCGAGTCAAGTTTCGCAAGTTCTCATGGTTCTTCATGGGGCGGAGTCTTCGTCAAGGTGGAGTTTGTTGAAGTTCGGGTGAAGCTTCATGGTTTTTCTCATGGGATGATTCCTTGCCAAGGTGGAGATTGTTGAGTGGTGGCGAGGAAATCTGAGGGTAGCGATTGCTGTCCCAGGCCAGCATACGTTGGAGTTCGGACAGACTCGAACCCAGCGACCACTAGGGGAGACCAGCGCCCGCTGGGGGTGCTGTGGCAGAATTTCCTAATCAACTCAGACTCTATTTTGGACTCCTAGTTTGACCTAGATAGGTTTTCTTGTACCCCAAGTGTTGTATACTATATAAAGACATGTTACTAGTGTTATGTAAGACTTTGTATTCGGTTCCCATCAATAAAAGTTCTCATTTTCTCGCTGTGGACGTAGGCAATATGCTGAACTACGTTATATCTTTGTGTTCGTGTTCTTTGTGCGACTTTGTTCCCGCGTTGGTGTTGTGCGATCCTAACCGTTCTGATGAGGAAATAATCAAGATACAATTTTGACCCGTGGCCGTGTGATATCATACCTTCACATACGTAATCTGACTTTTCAATGGGAATTGTAATAGTTGGTCTCCTCCTGGGCTACGAATGAAATAGCCAGGATGCCTAGATCGAGACTATGGGCATCTATTGGTTTCTGCCCCATTAACTTTTTCTCTATTGACTTTGCAGCATGAACTTTATATGTGAACACAGGCGAGAAGTCGGGCATAAAGAGACGGTACACATTCCGCACAGAAGACGTAATCGAAGCGAACCCAAAGTTGACAAGTCGCTGAACACACGCCAGAAAATGATGCACAAAGAGATACCCAAGCTGGCGGCGGAGGCAGCCTTTAGGGCCATAAAAGTGTGGGGCCAGCTGGCTTTGAAGATCAACCATTTTTTATTTTGTGATACTCCGTATATGTACTATGTAAAATGTTTAGTTCATTTGATTGTTACTATCCATACCAACAAGGTGTACTTTATTTTCGGGCACACATTCTCAAAGAACTTTAATATTGAACGCGTTTGGCCGAAAGTAGAATTAGGATGGATGACCTCCTGGGAAATTTTCCGAGATGCATGTGAGTGAAGACAAAACATGTTGAAAAAACCCATGTTGGTACAGTGGAACCAGTCGGTCAAATCACGAGGCGTTACATGTTCTGCTCCACCTCCGGTGGGTGCCACTTGCCCAACGTAGAATTACAGCTCGCCAAGTTGCTGGGACTTGAAACTAACGTCCAAATGGCCACCATTTTTGCACACGGGTGCTACGGAGGGGGATCTGGGCTCCGCCTGGCCAAGAACATCGTCGAGAATGACTTCGGATATATATATATATATATATATATATATATATATATATATATATA
>SOPF01027245.1:57386-109542 GCA_012979155.1 Hypericum perforatum | reverse complement strand
GATATATATATATATATATATATATATATATATATATATATATCACTATTGAAAATAAGGTGTCTAAATTGATAAACGGTCCGGCTGCAAAGTGGGGACCAATGTAAAATTTATTTACTTTTCTAATGTAATGATTGATCTTTTCAAAATAATCACTATAAATTTAATAACTCTTGTTTGTTCAGTAAGTTTACACTATTTATCATCTTAACAATTATTTTCATTTGTAAATATCATCTTGTTCTAACAATAGTTGATCAGTAACATTTTAAAAATGGATACTATAAATAATCACTAGGACCTTGCGAAAATAATTTCTATTTTCTTATGGACAACGTCCCTTATCAATAACCTAATCGCCAACAAAATATCACTAGGAGCGTTAACAAACAAAAAAAAGTTTACCCATCGGGCACGTCGTAGTACTTTATACCAACTTAGTCGTCAATTAAATAGCACTAAGAGTTTATCCATCGGGCACGTCGTAATACTTTTTAGTCGTCAATTAAATATCACTAAGAGTCTTATAAAATTCAAAAACTATATCACACTCGACGGGCACGCCGATCGACTCAAATATTTTTTTTAAGAGTTAATTTATTTCAAGAAAAAATCTCTAGGGTACACAATTAAACTAGTCGCCTACCTAATCATCAATTAAATACCGCTACGAGTTTTATCGAATTTAAAATTATTAGAATAATTGGCCAAAAAAAAGGGCAACCAATGGTCAACAAGAAGCATACAAGTTAAACTATCATAATTAGCTCTAAACTACTCACATTTAGCTAAATGATTACAAATTACATCATAAGAAGTAATAAATACCTAACTAAAACATAGCTAAAAGTGTACAGAAAACTCATAACCGTAAAATAAAAAAAATATGTACACGTCATAAACGTACTTAGACAAACGAGTTTGGATGAAACATATAATACCTGTAGTGGTGCTGGCTTGAGAACATTGGTTCCATTTAATAAAAGCACAGTCCAACTCTTGGGACCAGAAAATGTGATACGGGACTAGATATTTGAGAGTATTTGGAGAAAGACGGGTAACTGGATTGTGATAACCTCAACAGTGGTCGGTCGATTGTGCATTGTGTTACATACTTGGGGGATGAGTTTTGGAGGTGTGTTTAGGTGTCCTTGGTTTCACTTTGCGAGTTGGTTCAAGTTCGACCAAGTGGTCGCAAAAAATTTTAGAGTTGCGCAAGTGTATTTGTGAATTTCTCGTGCAGAATGATCTTTGCTCACTTAAATGGCCATAACTTCTTCATTATTGCTCCAAAAATTTCCAGTGAGTACAATTTAAAAACTAGACACAATATGCTACAACTTATCCTTCAACAAGTCTGGTCAGAAGTGAAGAGAAATGGGTGTAAAATTGGCTGGAAGATACTGTCATGTGATTGGATCAAAGAATTACTTTGACCAATCACAAAATTACCTAAGTTAAAGTCTTCTAAGTCAGTTAAAAAGGGCTGGGGGTGACTCACCTACTTACCTTACAGACTTATTAAGGAGTTGGAAGTAGGTGGAAGCTCAGTTTGTAACCTACAAAACGAAACAAAGCAGATAAGAGAGAGTTGGAGGAAAGAAGAAGAAGCAGGCAGGTCAAAAAGTATCGACTCAGTAAGTAATCTTTTTCTCCGAATCAGACCTTGAATTTTTACCAGAATATAAAACACATCCAGACCTTTCTAACGGTATATCTCACTTGTGTTTTGGATTATGGAGTCAATGGGAAATTGATTTTGAAGACAGAGCACGTTTTTTGGGTGGTCAGTGAACGACGTGAAGAAGATCAGCCTTGTAAGTGGTCTTAAGCTTCGATTTGGTCTTGGATGCTTTGAAAACATTTGTTGTACACTTCATGAGGTTTCTGGAAATGTATTTTATGAGTGAATTGGTTGAAGGGTTTGGTCTGTACACTCTGTTGAAGTTCGGACAGTGTTGCTGAGTTCTTGGTTGAGTGAGTTGAGTGAGATAAGTTTGGTGAATTGATTCCTTGTGTAAATGAGGTTAATTGAAGGGTCTGAGATTATGAGAATATATAGGGGATGCCATGTAAAGTGTTGTTTGAAGTGGATGTGATCTAATTTTGAGATATATGTGTTAATTGTTGAAGATGAAGTGGTTGTGCTTCTCTTGTGCTTGGGTTGAGTTTGGATGTTCAAAATAGATTGTTGTGTGCACATGTGAGCATAAATGACTTGGGTACAGCATGTGTGTAGGTTGATACTTGGTTGGGAACCAAGAATTTAAAGGGTTTGGTCTTTTGGTTGTGTTTGGTTGGTTTTGCATTGACAAGTGCATGGATGTGCTAAGGTTGCCATTTTGAAGCGTTGGAGGTAACTTGGTGTTGGAAACCAAGGGCTAACCTTGTTATGCGATTTTATGTTATGGTACAGATTTTGGACATTGAGGAGCTTCGTGTGGAAGGACAAATTGGATTTGGGAAATCTACGCTTTAAGCGCTGTTTGTCCGAGTAAGCGGATAGCACATGATAAATTTGGTTGTGTTTGTTATGTGTATGTTTCAGATCTTGATTGTGTGCGTCACATGCATATAGTTTGGTCTATAGTACGTTTGGACTTATTTGTGATTGCGTCGCAAGACATATGACGTCTGTGAACAGCCTCGAGCTGATTTGATATGTGTGGCATATCCATGTGAGATGGATATAATTCTGAACCTTTGAGTCATTTGTTCTGATAATATGTGTTTCTGTGTGAGAGAAATAAATGAGTTTTCCCGCACTAACCGGGGATGTTAGTCTATGAGCTCATAGTTTTGGGGGTATCGCTAGTACACATTTGTAAGCTTTGGCCAGTTTACATTTGTACACTAGTTTCTGTTATTTATGATCGGAGATTTGTTGGCCATTTGGATATCCCTAGCAGTTAGAGGAAGAGGCAATACAAAACCTATTCATAGCTCTTTATGGCTGTGTGTGTGGTGTACGTGTTGATATTTATGTTTGGGTAATAGCGTTTGATGATCACGCATTCTGATTTGAGTGAAGTCGAGCATAGTTGAGTTTTGGTGCATGCATATATCAACCATAACTAATATATTATGTTCTATTCCCTTGCTAAGTGCCTTCGGAAACTTACCCCTTACAAATAATCTATTTCAGGTTCCCAAAGACCTTAGTTCGTCAAGTTTTTGGAGTTCATGGTTCGGGCCCTACTTCTTTGTTCGAGGGCTACTTTGGAGGTCTCCGGATCATGTTTTGATCTCCTTCTGTATAGTTGCTCCATAGTAGTAGAACCTTTGGAGATGTTTGTTAGTTTTGATTAGTTTGTATTGCGTCTTTGGATTTGGTTGTATTTGGTTTGTATAATTCAGGTTGATTTTGTATGTTGATAAGACATGTGAGATGATTCCGTTTATAATTTGCTTCCGCTTGATATGATTGTTATGAGATCGTTTTGAGGCTTGCTAGGCCTGCATTTTGTCGTTGATATGTTGTAGAGTCTAGCGCCGGTCACCGACCTCAGTTGGGACGTGACATGGATGCTCTCCGTTGCTTAACAATGTGACGGAGAGAGGCAACTATTTGGTGGGATCTAAGATCTGAAAATCTAAGAGCAGATGAAGGCAAGCGAGACATCTCCATTGGCTTCAACTGAGAAAAATATTTTAGGATGGAATACTGTAGAGTTGATAGATATGGGGATACTCTATTTGATTTAAATAGTTGGATAGATTTGATGTTGACGATTAGGTTACCAATTGATTGGACACTTAGGTGATTCGTGAGTAGAATGTAATTGACACACAACTTATGATAGACACACAACTTATGGTATAAACAATCATCAACAACATTCGTTTGAAAACTGTACAAATTAATGACCTCATGTAAAAAAATGTTTGTTTGAGACTATGAATAAATATCTTTATCCTGCAGAATATAAATTTTAAATCTCATACAACAAAGTTTGTGGTTGAACTATGTATTTTTTATAAGTAAGCTTATTAGAAAAAGAGCACAAATATCCACGATTACAGACTAAAAAGACCCCAACACCAAAAAAAATACACGGGGCTAGGCAAACCCCAGCAGAAGAAACTAACCTATTAGACAAAACAATAATTGGGGAGCTGCAAAACTAGGACTATGTATATTGAAAAATACAGTCTTGACGTACATTGAAAAATACATCATGGTATTGATTGTGTATTTTACAATCGGTACCATGATATATATATATTGTTATCTTGATGAATTAATTCAATCTACTTTTCAAAAAAAAAAAAACAATCTTGACCTTCATCTCTTGTAACCACTAATTTTATTATTATTCTAAAAGAGTATTTCAAAGATAACTAACAAAAATATCTCATTGAAATTTATGTCTTCCTACAGTAAAAACTTTATATCTCTCAACGTTTCTATTTGAATGGCTATATTTTGAATATACATTTATAATAAAAAACTTCACGCAACTCAATGAGATCTCAAACATCATTATATAACTTTATCTCATCCTTCATTGCATCAAAACCATTGAAAGAGTCAAAGTTGAACATTCTTTTAGAAAACTAAATAGAATCATCTTCACTAGGCAATGCCATTTTTTTTCTTGAAGAAAGATGATATAATCACCCGGAATCAAATTTTTTACTTTCATATATTAAATTAACATTTTTTAAAAAGATATTATTTAGATCAAAGAAAAATATTATTTTAAAAAGGTTATCTCACAAAATATTTAGAGTTTTTAGCTTTGAAATGAATAAAATACATATCACAAAATACAAATAAAACAAAAAATAATTAATTTATATTCAAACAATAAAAATATCAATTAACTATTATTAGTGATTTATATTTATTTAAATAACATTTTTTTGGATTAAAATTTTTTATAATTTTTATGTAATTTTATACAATTTTTTGAATCCAAATAATGAGACTTTTCGGATTAAAAAAATATGTGTGGTCCAAATTTGTTTAAAACAATTTGTGGTCCAAATTCATTGGAAAAATCTATAAATTGATACAACTTTCTTCATAATTTTTCACACTAACTCCTCTCTTATATTTCTTATCTTTCACACCAACTTTTTTATTTTGACCGAGTCAATGTTGGAGATGGCAGACGAGCATTTCCAAGCTGGGAAGCTCAGTGAAGCTTACAACATGTCATTATGACATGGCATATGGACCCCTATAGTGAGACCTTCAACACTACCATGCCGCATTTCGCATCCTCTTTGTTGCCAAAAACTACGATATAGAGCCCAACTCGTACAAGATCATCGATCTCCCCAACTTTGCAAGCTCGGACACTTTTGCGCATATTTTTTGTCGTGTTGGAAAGTTCTTCGCCCCCAGAATATCAAATCACCTATTACTGAGAAAGCGTACAAGCTTACCATTGAAGCTTTCGAGCTACTTTTAGATGATGACAAGAGAATGCAGTTAAACTTTTACATTAGTTTGGAATTAATATAAGAATTAAGCAATTTATATTTTTTTAAATATAATTTTTTTCCAAATTCTTATGTAAAATATTTTGATTTTAATAAAATTTTCATTTCGCAAAATTTACTGCTCCGATTTTTAATTTAGTTTTTTGAAATAAACGCAAATTTATACTCAAGTTTGATACAGTTAGCTGAATTTAAAAAAAAAATTGAGCTGACGTGACGCCCAGGGCATGGCATTGTAGCGATGGCACTACTGTGAGCTGCAAACTGATAACAGGGACGCGGCTGACGTGAAAGCGTGACACTGTAACGGAGGCATGAGTATAGATGGTCAAATAGAAGAAACAAGACCACCCCTACTTGACTTTAATGCGTTCAAACTGTAATCTTGGGAAGTACAAGATTTCAATGATGTTGGTGCGATCAGTGACGGTTCAATCGGAAAGGAGACTGTCTTTTTCGGATCTGCAGTGTGGAAGTGACGTGACCAAGAAATAGGTGGCGAAGGTTGTTCCCTATTGGACGTCATCACCAATGGTTACAACAAATGCTTAAATAAATTTTTAAGAAAATGATTATAGTTTCAATAGATATTTCTAATATGATGTAACGATGTAACACTTGTTGAAAATGTTTACATTCAAAGTTATCAATGGCTTCCAAATTAAATTATTAGCTTTGTTAAATTTAAAAAGACTTGTTATTTTCAAAAACCAAAGATCTTTAATCTAACAGCACAAATTTAGGATAAAAAAGAGATCATAGTTTAAATCCTAGCTAATGTAATTACTGATACAAAAATTTACCTTTCAAACCAATGGTTAGTTCCCAAAAAAAAAAACAAACAAGCTTTTTCATTAGTGACCGGCCTTCCCGATGGGAAAATTTATTGGAGAATATCCAGCTTACATCACCGATCCAAAACTGTATCCAATCTCATATACCATAATCGAATATTTTTTTAATAAATGTAATGTGGAGAAGTGTCCAGTCCCGCTTGCCAGCACTAATCACATGAAGAATTGAGAGACTCGATCAATAATATAGGATAGGATCATTGTCCCCACCCATGGGATTAAAACAATATTGTCTGTATGGTTAGTAATATTATATTAATTTATATGTATAATTATATTAATTTATCGTGATATTTATTTGTATATTAATTTCTGGCAAATAATATTAACTAATGTGTATAGTCTCTAATTGAGTAAAAGTTTTCTTACTCTCAACCTAGTCCAGTATTCAATAAATAACATCATGCCTCCCGAAAATTGTAGAAATAGAGTCCTAATTCTTCATTCCGAAATCCTAAAGATGATGAAATGTAAAAAAAAAAAAATTGTCACGGTTAAAATTTTCAACCTGGAAAAGTATTTGGTTTCAGAGATTTCCTCCCATATAACTGATCCACACAGGGCGTACCTAACTCATATCTCCTCTTACCAAATTGGGCCAAATTGAGAGGCCGTCCCTACTCATGCACCTGGTTTCAACTTTCCCAATAAAGAATTCCATAGTTTCTAAGAGACCGAGCAATGGAGGAAAATATGGCTAACAGATCACAAGTTCGACACATAAAGGGGCCCAGCCACTCACAGCGAGTCCCAAACATCTACGCCCTGTTTTGATCAAACTGTCTTTTGTTAGCCATATCTTGGAGTGCAATCGACAAGAAGCGAACCACTAAAAAGTCATACTAGAAACATTAGCTTGCAATTTAGGCTAGTTAGAAACCTTAACCTGACGATTTTACCCCATTCTCTGGTTTGAAAGCTGGGGATTTTTTCAACAAACACGCTATATTGTGCAATTCTGACAGCTGAAACCCTAAACACGTAATAATTTTTTCGACAACGTATTCTGTTAGTAATTCTCACCCCTTCTAAAAAAGACTCATTGAAATTTACAAAAGGCAAGAGGATGAAACCATCAATTATAAAAAGTTTAATTAAAAATTACTATCTCGATTCAACATATATTTTTAATACCATTTCATGTTCTACCTTGTTAAATTAATTAATTCATATTCGAATAGTATAAGGTCTTTGAAATTGATTAATTTGCTCATAATTTGTATTTAAGAACTAGAGTGTTACGAATAACTTAACTCAAAATATCTTTTTAAGAAGGATGATCGATCTAATACAATTCAGGACGTCACAATGCTCCATTTTATTGTTCATAAATTACTTCTTCGGTTAGATTTATTGGCAATTTATTGTGTTGATTTTATTCTCCATAAACAATGTTGCATCGATCTCATTAGAATTTGGTTCTAATTGCTAACGATTAGAGAATCGAATTGGCATCACGTGATCGAAGTGGAGGACTTCACACGGCTCCATTTTGTAGTTCATAATTTACTTCTCCTGTTAGATTTATTAGCAAAATGTAGGACTTCACAATCTTGCATCGATCTCATTAGAATTTGGTTCTAATTGCTAACGATTAGAGCATCAAATTGAAATGACATGATCAGTTCAATAATGGTCTACCACAAGCCGTCGAACTCAGGCCCATTTCAACTTCGGGCGTCCCTCGTTAAAGCAGCTCGCAGAGACAAGCTTTACGGCCTCGTCACTACCGCGTCTCAGCCTCGTCGTCACTCCTGTCTTCGCTAGAGCTTTCAGGCACCGTCTCACCATTCCTAAGTCAGGCTTGGCCTTGCCACAACAGCCTGATCTTCCTACCTCTGCGAAGGCTGCTTAGGCATTGCAGCCGTTCCACTGGACTTGCCCAATCACAGGCCAGCCAGAAGAGGTCGAGCGAGACGCCCGGGGGATTGTTAACTGATGTGATAAATCTCAAATGAAAAATACATGCAAGAGAACACGATCGCACAAGTAATATAGGTAGTAACTAAAATCGTATCAGGGACAGACAAATTAATTTTCTAATTACTGGATTATGAATTCTTGAATGTTAAGCTACGCGATCTAAACTAAACGATTGGTTGGTGATTTAACTCTACGATTCGTTACACAAACTTAGGATTTTCAATCCTAAATTCGAACAACGATCAAAACTATAGTAATGAACTATGCAGATGAAATCCGTGTTATGAATCAAGGGCGTCAATCTCAATTCTTAACACACAAAATGAATCAATCAAACAATGAATAACCAAGAAAATGAATAAAAAGACAACTCTTGATTTTAAGATATAAAAATACCTTGTTGAATGAAAATCCAAATTGTGGATTACAATCCTTCAAAGAGCGAAATAATAACGAAAAGCTAAAGCAATCGTCTTGAACGAAAGCTATCAAGTGTGTTTAACCTAGGGCTTCAAGCATATTTATAGTCTGGCCAAAAATTCTAATTAAAAGACCTAAACTAAATTAAATAGTCGATTCTTTCAAATCTAGGTAGACCAGCACCAGTTGAGTATCCATCGACCGCTGAGTGCGAAGCTCCTTTTCTTGGCTAGCAACCGTTGCCGATGTAGCGGCCGCTACACTTAACAAATCTTGAGCCCCAGCGACCGCTGCTCCTTTAGCTGTCATGACCCGTGCTAAGGTCAGTGACTAGCACTAGACTTTGTGACATATCAGCAACATAATACAAGCCTAGCAAGCCTCAAAACCATCTCACAACGAATCAAATCAAGTGGAAGACAATGTACATACAAAGCTAACAAAACATACTAGAATCAAACCAAATTAATTTACAAATCGAAAATCAACAAACATCTCTTAAACACTATTACAACAGAGCAACTATACAAGAGGAGACAAAAGCATGATCCGGAAACCTCAAATAAGTTGTCCTCAAATGAAGGAATGGGGCAAGCACCACAAACTCCAGACACTCGAAAAGAACTAAAGTCTCTAAGAACTTGAAATAGATTTGTAAGGGGTATTGTTTGAAAATACTTAGCAAGGGAATAGAACATAACATATTAGATATGGTTGACAACTCAACCATGTTCAACTTCACTCAAAATCAAAATGCGCGATGACCAGATGCTATACTTAATACCAAACAAAAATATAGATACACATATAGAGCCATGAATAGGTTTCATATTGCCCTTTCCTCTGACTATGAGGGATATCCAAATGGCCAATAGAATCTCCGTCTACAAACAAACAAAGCTAGTGTACAAATGTAAGCTAGTGATAGCTAACAAATGTAAACTAGTGATATCCCCAAAACTATGAGCTCATAGACTAACATCCCTTGTTAGTACGGGAAAGCATATTCTTTTCTCTCACAAAAAACATATATCTTATCATATAGATGACCCAATGGTCCAGAATCATTTCTATTAGACAAAATAAATTAACTTCGAGCTAGCACTCTAGCCAATGTCACATGCCTCACAACATAATCATAAATATATCCAAAAGTATCATGGACCAAACCATATGCATGTGACACACACAATCAAGTTCCAAAACATACACATATCAAATACAACCAAATTTATCATGTACTATTCACTTACTCAGACAAATACTGCTCAAATGTGTCAATTCCTAAATCAGATTTCTCTTTCCACTTCAAGCTTCTCAAACCTTCATAAACTATGTTCAATAATATACAACCACATATTGAGGTTAACTCTTAGTTTCCAAAACCAATTTACCTCAAACACTTCATAACGACCAACTAAAACACATTCGTAATCCATTATTGCAAATCATCCAAACGAAATTAAATAGCTTCATTCCTTAAATACTTGGTTCCATTATCATACATTCCATATACACACACTCTGTATAGAAGTCACTCATGCCCAAAAATATACACAACATTCTACTTTTGCTAACCAAAATCTAATGGAGCGCATCGCGAGTTCAACAGTAAACAATTATTCAGAAATGGATCAAACAAGTCAACTACAACCTATATCTCACTTAAACACAACTCCCTGCATATTCTCAAAACCCCAGACCCACAAATTAACCTTAGAATCTCAAGAATTAACTCACCAAACTTCACTCTTCAAACTCGTACGAACCAGAACTCAGTCAGCATGCTGATCTTCCATGAGGTGTACAGAGCAATTCCTCCAACCAAATCTAACATATGATATGGTTTCAGAAAGCTTATGAAGTACCCTATAATTGGCTTCACAACACCTAAGTCCAAATCAGAGGTTAAATCAACTTACCAGGTCAATCTTCTTTTCCTCACTCAACTAGGTACCTCAGTAACTGGTCGTCTGTCCAAAACCGATTTCAGTCAACTCCTTGATCCAAATAACAAGTATAATACACTGTTACAAAGAACTTTGTCTGCTCTATAAATTCCTTGACAATCACAGAACCTAAATCGGGGTAAAAGGTCACTTACCGAGTCCATATAGTTTGACCTACCTACTTCTTCCTCTTTCCTCTAACTCTCTTCTTTTTTTTTTAAGTTTTGTGGCTTATTTCCAGAGCTTCTCCTTTCTTTTATACCCTTTGTGAGTGTAAGAGGCAAGCACGTGAGTTATTTCCAGCCTTTTTCACCTACTTGAAGAACTTTTAACCGTAGTAACTTTGATTGGTCATAGTAACTTTGTGGCCCAATCACAAAGATTCAACTTCCAACTAGTTTTGCACCCAATTCCTTTGACTTCTGACCAAACTTATAGTTGAATAATTTATACGTTTATGTTTCTAGTTTCCAAATTATACTTACTTGCATTATTTGGAGCAAATGTAAGAAAGTTATGGTCATTTTACTACACCAAGGTCACTGCTGCCCAAACTTGATCGATTAGTTTTACACAACTTGGAAATTCATCAAGTAAACTTCGTCGAACTTGCACTAACTTCGTTGAACTTGCACTAACTTGCTAAGAGGACTAAAGGACATCTAAATTCACTTCCGCAACTCATCTCCTCAAGTAGATAGCACAATATGATAGTGACCGACCAAACTTTCAAAGTTTCACTTCAGTGCCCGCTAACCTCAGTAAGTTCTCCTCAATCACGATCATTCTTCCGCTTCATTGTTCCATCGTCCTACCATTCGCATCTGACTCCAATACCTACAAAACACACAAAACTCGATAGGCCTTCACTTCCCGGCTCTTCACACAAAATATACAAAACACTTAACGCAACACAACTTAACTAACCCAAAACATGACTAAATATTGTGCTAAACATAACTAATTATGTGTACGTTTACGCACACATCGATAACTATAAACCACCCCTTCAGCTGACTATGTTACTTTTGTTATTTCTTTGTTGCTTATGTGTCCTTGTCTATCTTCTATCTGTGTTATTTCTTGTTTTATTTTTTTGGTAGGCTGTTCTTGTTTGGATCAGTTTGGAACCGATCCAAGAATTATTTGGATTCTAGTGTATAACTCATTGTGGGTCATGGTTTTTTTAAACAACCATCAAATAAAAAGAAAAAATAGATACAAACAATCTTCAAGTCCATAGCACTCCTGCTAACCAACAATCCTGGCAGTCAGAAGAGGCAAAGTAACTACCACCAGCTAACCACACAACTCTGATAGTCTGGTGGAGCAACACAAACTAGCCACAACCCACGCTAACCAACAAGCCTAGCCACAACCCATTGTGCGTCATGGTTAAAGTTTTCTTTGTAGGGTTTTTCTTATCTTGGCTTTCACTAGCGTGCACTTGTATGTATCGAAGTGCTTGTCTATGTAGAGTTGTATCCGTGATGTAATTTTGTATTTGTCATTTGCCACTTTGATTAGCAATATTCTGGTGAAGCTCTTTTATATTGGGAGGATTTCAGCTCTTGTAGCTGATATCATAGGCATAAATACCAAATATGCTACGTTGTGATTAATTAACAAGGATTTATGTGTTTTAAACAAATTATATGCAACTTTGTGAGTATATACGTAAGTGGGACAACAATAATGGATGATACAGTTAATGTTGCTCTTCATTGTGAGTATCCTAAACTTGATTGGCATTCGATGGTCGGCTCTTGGATTATGCTTTGTCGTTGCTGAATGTGTCTTGCTGGAATGTTTGGATGCAGGAACAGAATGCGAGAGGAGAGGTCTAAAATTTTAATCACTAAACTATAAAGAAATATTAAATATTTATTAGGATATTATTGTCCAGCCTTAAGGAATACACTACAATCCGTTTCAATATATAACAGGTTTTCTGAAACGACAGAGATATTATAAAAAATACAACCACAAGTTCATTATAATCACGTTATTCTAGTACATCAGGACTACATGTCCTTTTTTTTTTGGTGAATACATGTCCTTTTATCTTAACTACCAATGAGGAAATAAAGAAGATTAAGTGCAAGCAGCTTATTCTATTATGAAATGATCACTTTAGGACCGAAATGGACCTCATTTTAAAATAACTCAACTTCGTCGGTGGTTACTTTTCTAGATCAAAGGAAACAGGAAAAGGTGGACAAAGTACAGATTCCAATAAGCTACATAGGTCTTCAAACTTTGTTTCTGCAATGTTACGTATCAGTACAGATCGACTTAAGTTACACAAAATCCATAAATTTTATTTATACAACAGTTGTATATGTATTTAAAAAAACAAACCTACACACCTAGGTCGATGGATGAGATACTAAATTGGATTGTGACGATGACTATATCAAGATGTACATTCAATGGCCTACTACATCTGCCGCGAATTTAGCTCTCTATATCGAGTTTCAGCATTATAAATTATAATATATTTTTGTTTTGGTGTAATAGTGACTATTTCACCAATTGTTTTCTATGAACAATCTTCTTATTTTACAAATTTTCATTAGTGCAACATCGGTACCGACCAATTGATCCTATTTCATGTAGCTCCAAATATAATTTGGACATAACAATTTATATTTTTTAATAAAAATAGAACCTACAGCACGTAGAGTCCTAGGTGAATGAATTTATAGTATACGAACTATAATATGTAGTATTACATAAAATTTAGATTAATATGGTAGAAGATTACCTCTTCGTAATTTGCTCGGTCCATCTTCCAAGCCTAACAGCAAAGGATGATAACAATAATTATAATGCATGTGAGAATTTCATAGTTCAAACAAGCTTATAACAAAATAATACTCAAGTTCAAATAGGCTATAATAAATAAAGAAAAGAAAAGGATAAATTCACGATTAAGATGAAGTAGAAAAAGAGTAAGATGAAGTAACAACTAAGATTAAGTCTTCTCACCAAAAGAAATTAAGATGAAGAAGTCATAACGAGCAAGTTAAATATTTTAGAAAGGAGAGGATATTCTAGCGAAGAAGACAAAAAAAATGAGGCGCCAGCACCTAATGGGGTGGTTTGTAACGAGTACAAGTGAAATATTTTGCAGCTCATGGGTTTCAGGTGACGTGGTCAGGCAAAAATGAGATGCTGCCGACGGGTTGACGGATGCAATAAATTAAGAGGAACACGAATCAGATGGTATAGTCAAGGCTCAGATGGCAATAACTTTTGACATATCGGCCTGCAAATAGGGTTGCGGACTCTCCAGGGTATCAGGTGGGAGTATATTAACTGCTCTCACGGATTTATTATTATGTCATAATGGGACCTTCTTGTTGATGGCTTTGAATACCGACGAACTTGAAGTTGTGGACTTTGTCGAAATGAGAAAATATTGTCAATACTACTACTATTCGAACAATGTCGATACTTCCGGGTCAAAAATTATGGGGATATAGCGCAAGAGGAGCAGTCTACTATACTGCATAAGCGACGAGCCAGAAGGACATCAAAGAGATTATCATCTCGCAACAAATGAGATTAGCTAGGGGGTCAGAAATAAGAGATCTAGCGGAGCATGAGCAGCCTAATGCCCTCTTTGGGTTTCATCAACTACCCCCTTTATGGATTTGAGATTTCTGTAAAAAATAAATTTATTTTCTTTTGGTTTTGATAATGTCAAGAAAATAAAAAGGGAGATACCGATACATGGGTAAATGGAAAATAGAGAATTAGTGATCATTTTATAGTTATCTGATAATCTTACTATTTTTTCTGGAATAAATTCATTTATACTCAATCGGGTATCTAGAAAAATTGTGGAGAGGAGGAAAATCAAATAATTCTTTCGAGTTACTAAGGAATGTTTAACGAAAATTGTTTGGAAAAGAGTTTCACCTTGTAAAACATGTAGAATATAGAGATGATATGAGCTGGTATCATGATCCAACTTCTGAAAACCTGTACAACAAAGAGATAAACGTTGTTGTTGGATATCATTCGCAAGAGATTTTTCCCTAAATCATTACGTTTAAGCCTAAAAAACAGAAAAAATAATATCGGGAGAGCTATATTCGACTACGTTGTTGGATAATAGTTTATTGCTATTTCAGCAGTTCGAATATGCAAGCCTTTGTTTTTCCCCTCAAAAAAATAAAAGATTACATATTCGACTACTAAAATATCAATAATTTTTTACCAATAATAATTGTTTTAGCTAATGATATTAAGAATTTGGGCCCAACTCATACCAGTAGAAAAAAACACAAAGAGAGCTACCCTTAAATTGAAAGGGCATTCGAAGAAGTATAAGAATTTATAAAAATCTAGAGTTCTTTCATAAATAGGTGCAAAATTTGGGGTAAAAAATCCAATAACAAACAATATAGGTAAAATTAGACAAGGTCCAAAGAATCTATTCAAATAAACGACGTGATCATTCCTCTCGGAAATGCATGCAGCCATAATTATTCTTTAGTTTAATTATACTTTAAGTTCGACATCATCAATCCTTTTTATTTTGAAAATTATATGAATGGCTACGTGCATTTCACCACAATTTTAGCCAAGAATATATATTTTTGTATTGGTGATTCGCCAAGAGTATATCGACAGTCCGAGAAGTACATACACTTGTGGTTTTACTTCATATGTTCATGTAATATACGGTTGTATAAAGTAAAGTTGATACGATACCTGAGGTTTGATGATAGCCGTCAACAATCCACCCAAGTGAATTAGGATACAGATCGCGAGACTTGCTAGTGATGTTTTTCTGGCTCCAATTATAGTAGCTACAGTTGGTATGTTGTTTCTGTAGAAAGGATTAACTGAATCATAGGTACTCCACTTCATATCCAATATCATATATTAGCCAACAAAACATAGAAATTCTACTGCCTTTTCGGATATTTGACTTAAATTTAGATTTATGTTCTCTAAATATCCGAAAAATAATAATATTAAAAATGTATAGCCATGATAAGCGAGTTATGCAATTTTCGGACTTGCATCTATTCTACGTCATCCAATTCATATTTTAATGTCTTTCTTTTAACGCTGTCGTAGACTTATAGCCACAGTCATGACGACGTGTCCGTCCGTCGCAAGCTCACCTATTATGACATTTTTATTCTATTTTCCTATTTTGTTATAGTGGATTTCTTGATAATCGTATAGAGCAAATTTTACTACTAACCTATAACCGAAGTTTTTTATGAGTAAATTTACAACTTCCGGGATCACAAAATTTTATCAATTAATAAAGTTACAAATTAATTAATAATATCGACAATAATTTTTGCTTGCATTTTGAAAAGATGACTCTGAATCTTTTAAATGCAGTAAGATAATATTAGCTATGGAAAAAAAGTTTTATGTACAAATAAATTTTTTACACTGCGTGTCTTAAATTGACCCATAAACCTCAATGAATTCTTAGACCCTAAGAAACGAGTAAATGAAAATTTAAGAGGTCCAAGAACATACTCTCGATCTCCTACGATATCTGGAATGTCTTTCACCAAACCCATGCTAAGAGCAAATACCGAGCTGAAGATCAGCATATACAATGCCGGCAAGCTGCAAAGGATTGAGATTAAAATAAAGTTATCAGTAAATCATTTAAGATCAAATAAAATTGTATGATTTATAAAGAATTGAGATAACAGGACCTTAGATTAGTTGAGCTAATTATTATTAATTGGAATAACACTTGGGGAATTATACTTCTTCTAGAGTGTAGAATTAAACTTTGCTCTTCGGTCAATTAATATACGTTTTATCATATTTAGACTAGTATACTTTGACACTTATATTGTGTTATGGGTCTTCAAGGAATATAAACTAGCCCAAAATATCGACCCACGATGTCATCAATGTCTCGTTCATTATACGAATTTTATTAGGACTGTACTGTCGTTGTTCCTTCATATCGATGCTTAGCTTAATAAAACCATTTTTAATTCTTTCTTTTTTGTTGCACCTCATTTTAAATGGAAGTCCCAAAACGGCTCCCACTCCAGCGAATGTGGTACAAAATTGAATAGATCCATTCATCTGCACAACATTTTATTAAGAAATCCATTAGTTAATAATCAATGGAATGATAATAATCATTTTCATTCTTTATATGCGATTATGTAATCCTTATTAATTCGTTTCTAAAGAAAAATAAAACTTGAAGGACTTACCATTGATTGTGTAATAGGAGCTCCAATGGTCGATATCTTCGCGCGGAATGGGGGAATTGAATACAATGAATGCACCACCAATAAACAGAAAATGGAAGCGAGGAAAGGGATGGAGTTTAGTGCTCCTGCGGTGAGCAAACTTATTGCTACAAAACCCATCACTAACAACCACGCAGATTCAATTTTCAATTGTCCCGAACTTATAGGCAAATACGGTTTGTTAATTCTGCAAAATTGAATAGGGATTTTAATAACATGTACTTTCAAAAGTAAAGTGTTTGTTTGTGTGATTACTGGGTGGGAAAATATACTTGTCTATTTCGACATCAAAAATTTGATTGATGCCAGTTGCGTAGACGTTTGCACATGATTGAGCTAAGATAACAGCTAATATCTTGGCCGAAATCGACCATTTTGGCTGTTGAAGTAGTTGTGGGTTTTCAACCAATCTTCTTGCTAGCACGGCTCTGTAGAAATATTAGAGATAATATGAAATTACACTTACATATCATCAAAATCTACGTATGTGTGTATGCCAATTTCATGTTATAAATTCCAATAATAATAAATTTACAACTCACGAATTATGAATAAAAGTACTGAAAATAAATCGCGTAATATGAATATGGATAAACGACTCACGAAAATTGCACCACTGTAAAAATAATTGGAAAAGGCCTCAAAAATCTCCATAGTACGTCATTTTTTGTGTCTGCTCCTTCTTCGAGATACTTGTCTTCATGCTGCCCGTGCGCCTGATTACAACCAAAACATAATATTTTTTGGAGACTAATATTATATCACTGTCAGGCCCTATGTAGTAACTCTTACGATGTGTCTTTTTTCATATAAAAGGTTTGAACCGAAACTTTATGTCTCGTATAAAATAAATAATACATGAACTGGGGCTGGCTTAATCCTATGGATTCCATTAGTGAGAAGCACTGAGCAACTCTTGCGGTCGGAAAATGCTATACGGGAAGGCGATATCTGAGAGTATTTGGAAGCTCCCAGTTGATCAACTGAGAGACGTGGAGAGGCTATTATTTGGTGGGATCTAAGTTCTGAAAATCTAAGCGCAGATGAAGGAAACCGACTGATCTCCATTGACTCCAATTCAGAAAAAAATATCGTACGCTGTATAGTAGATTAGATGGGACAATGTTGGGTTCAAAGATATGGGGATAGCTATTCAATTTATATAGTTCGAGCTCATTTCATGTTGACGATTAGGTTGGCAATTCGGTGGACGATTAGGTGAGTTCCTTAACTTTTGGATATTTTTCTACGAAAAAAACTTTTCTATAACTTTTTTCTTCTAAAAGTGAGTGGTATTTATTGACACTTCAATATAATTACATAAGAGAGCAGCAGAGCAGCACTGAGTGTTGGGATCCCTCCTTAATTGGAGAATTTCTAGAAAATTCTAGAATTTTCTAGAAAAATTTAGAGAACTCTAGAGAAGTGTAGAATTCTCTAGAATCTTGTGAAAAGTGTGAAACCCTCTAGAACATTCTAGAGATGAGTAGAACCTTCCGAAACCTTATGGAAGAGTATAGAAAGATATGGAAGGGAGTGGAAGAGTGTAGAAATTTCTAAAATGTGTGGAGCATTCTAGAGAATCAATCTCCACCATAGGATACAATTAATCTCCACCGTTCATTATGAAGGTGGACTAGTATAAATAGGGGTAGGAGGCTTCATTCCTATCAATCCCCAAAGAGAAAGAGTAAATCCACTCCTTAGAATAAGATAGTTAAAGAGCCTCTTTGCGAAAGAAGAAAGATAGCTTGGAAAGTCCTTATCCTCAAGTTTGAGTGAGCCACCGTAGAGTGAGTCAATTTTGTTAACCCATCCTTGTAATCCCATTACTCATTTTACATAGTGGAAGAATCTCCTTATTGGAGAATTAAACTCGTGTGCTCTATTACTAGCTTTGATTTAAGTGCCCATCTTAACTTCACAAAGCAGGAAATATCAAGTCTTTCCCAATAGTGGTATCAGAGCCAGGTTCAACCAGGTTCATCTAGAGTCATCATTAGCTCATGTAGTTCAAGATGGAAGATTATGTTTCTCATGATGGAGAGATGTTCAAGCTCACTACTAATAATTACTCATACTAGAAGCCAATGATAGAAGATCACCTATATTGCAAGGATTTGTATGAGTCCATCATCTACAAAAATAAGATAGAAGGCAAGAGCGATATGCAGTGGGAGCTACTAAATCAAAAAGTTGTTTTTATGATCTATAAGTATATCGATAAAAATCTCTTTTGAGCATGTTTCTACTTATACAAATGCTTATGATTTATGGATAAAGCTTGAGTCCATGATTTAAAAGAAAACACCTTGTAACAAAGCTAATTTAGTTCAATGGTTGGTGAAGTTAGAGTATAAGGACGATCATAGCATGATTGAGCACTTGAATAATTTCAAGGGGCTCATAAATCAATTAACCAAAATTGAGATGAAGATTGATGATGAGTTGTAAGTCCTTATACTCCTTAGTTCCTTTCCAAAAAGTTGGGACACACTCGTGGTTAACCTTAGTAATTTAGCTCCTGCAGGAAAGCATACTATGGATACCATCAGTAATAGCTTTCTTGGTCAAGAAGCAAGAGAATGGAACCAGGTGAGTCTATCTATCCTGAGGCTAATTTTATTGAGAATCGGGGTAAGAATTAGAATCATGGATGTAGTAAGAGTTGAGATCTGCATCAATCTTGAGGTAGATCCGAATCACGCTCAAAGATTATATGCTACTACTATGGAAGGATTAGACATAGGAAAATAGAATGTCGATCCTTCAAGAAAGATCAAAAGGCTGGAAATGTTAAGCCAGACTAAGTCAGCAAAATAAAGAAGTAAGAAGAGAAGAATACTATCGTAGTTTTGAAAGAAGATTTGCTATATCTAGTGCTTCCTTCCATGTTACTCCACATGGAAGATTCTTCTCATCCTACCAAAGTAGTGACTTTGGTACGGTACAAATGGAAAATCAAAATAGGAGCAAGATTATCAGGATAGGAGATATCATTCTGACAACAAGCACCAGATGTGAGATTGTCTTAAAAGATGTGAGGCATATTCTAGCTATATGCCTCAATCTTATTTCCGCTGGGAAGCTAGATGATGCTGGTCTGATGAACTACTTTGGTGGAGGAAATTGTCTTGGGTTACTGGTTTTTTCCTATGTTACTGATACTTAACAATTACTGGTCTTATCTTGCATTGGTTTTTTTGGTTGCCGGTGTCTTGTGTTACTGGTTTGCACTTAACAATTACTGGTTTTTTTTCTATGTTATTGGTAGTTTGTCTTGCATTGTTGGTTTTTTCTTAAGTTACTGGTTGTTTGTCTTAGGTTACTTGTTTGGTTTCCTACGTTGTTGGTTTGTTTTCCTACATTACTGGTTATTTGTCTTGCATTGTTGGTTTGGTTTTCTATATTACTGATTATTTTTTATGTTGCTGGTTTGTTTTCCTAGGTTGCTGGTTTATTTTCCTAAGTTACCAGTTTGTTTTACTAAGTTACTGGTTGTTTGTCTTGCTTTCCTAGTTTGGTTTTATATTTATTGGTTATTTTTTTTGCGTTGTTGGTTTGGTTTTCTATATTACTAGTTATTTTCTATATTGGTGGTTTGTTTTTTTAGGTTGCTGGTTTGTTTTCCTACATTATTGGTTGTTTGCCTTGCTTTGCTGGTTTGGTTTTATATGTTACTGGTTGTTTGTCTTGCAATGTTTGTAATGGGAGAGAGAATTAATTCAAATTAGATGGATAGTTACATAGATTGGAGAGAGAAAAAAAATTAATTAGTGGGAGAGAGAATTAATTCAAATAGTGGGTGGTTGAATTGGAGAGAGAAAGATATAGTAAAACTACCCTTATTTAATAATTTTATTACTTTCGTCCCCATATGGGGACTGAATTCTTGTCCCCACACAATCCAAACCCAGCATCATGAGCCGCTCCGTTGTTTGATCTGCTTTCAAATTCTTCGTGAGTCGTTCCACATAACATCACGATAGTCTGTTTGCTCGAACAACAACTATACAATAGTGTGCTAAACCTTTTTTCGCTTACTGGAAGTGTTTGAACGAAGTTTTTTAAGGGTATTCTACCATGACTTGAAAACCTGATGATGTTGCATTTTTAAGATGACAAGGATGCCACATCATTCGATGACATATCGCCGGTGACCGAAACAAACTACTGGGGTGTTATTTGACTCATTTGGGGATGTACGGGGGCTTATATGAGCCAATTTGAAGTAGAAGGACTTATGTTACCCTTTTGAATAAGCAGAAGGGTTTATTTGGTATTTATTCCTTTTTAAAACATTGGTCTTATCTGGTTCCATTCTTACCCTTATAAAAATATCAAAGAACGTACCAAAAAGTTCATCATCTTTTCGCATTTGTAAACATTTATTTGGTATTTATTCCTTTTTGAAACATTGGTCTTATCTGGTTCCATTCTTACCCTTATAAAAATATCAAAGAACGTACCAAAAAGTTCATCATCTTTTCGCATTTTATATCCTATAACAAGCGAGACTAGAGAAAGTCTGTAATAATACCTTAACCGGAACTGCCTTAAGCGAATGACTTCCATTTGCCGAATGTCCCGAGAACCTCTCTTCACTGAAAAACTCAATACGGAAAGGCCGTATCTGAGAACATTTGGAAGCTCCCAAATGCTTAATAGTATGACGAGGAGAGGCAAATGTTTGGTGGAAAGTCCTAACATCTGAAAATCTCAGAGCAGACGAAGGCAATCGGGAGATCTCCATTGGAAGTTGAAGTAGGGAAATGAATTATATGATAAGGTAGAGATATGGGAATATTCAATATATATCTATATAAGGTAACCTGTAATCGAAAGTGGATTATTAGGGAGGCGGTTAGGTACATAGTGTGTAATCTTAATGATGGTGGCCACGCCGACACCCAGCTTTCGACGTTATTACTTTATCCCATTTGTAGCGTTAATTTTCGGTAGGAATTTGGATACCCTGGGGACTACATAAAGCTTGTCCCTAAATAGGGACAACAATCTCAGCCATTAGATTAGAATATATTCTAAAAGATGCTCATCTAATGGCTATTAATGTTTAGGGATATTTAGGACTTTTGCCAAAACTAATTGATTCCCAGTAGTTAATTATTCCTACTTTTTAGGCGAATGAGCATTTAATTCCCCTTCTCTCTCCTCCTAAACCCAAGTTTCCAAAAAATAAAATAAACCCAGTAGTTAATACTTCCCTTTTTTTAGCCGAATTATCAATTAATTCTCCTTCTCTCTCCTCCTAAACTCATGTTTCCAAAAAAAATCGTCTACTTCATTCTCTCGCCTGGGACTTTGAACCAGTAAAACAAACCAGTGAAGCAGCAAAATGAACCAGTGAACCAGTAAAATAAACCAGTAAACCATAAAATAAACCAATGTACTGGCAATCCAAACCAGTGAGAGAGAAAGAAGATAATTAAACCAGTGAACCAGTAATTCGAACCAGTGAACCAATAAATCAAACCAGTAAACCACTAATTCAAACCAGTGAACCTACGATTCAAACCAATGAACCATCAATTCAAAATAGTGAACCAGCAATCTAAACCAGTAAACCAGCAATTCAAACCAGTGAATCGACTATCCAAACCAGTAAAAATATGTATTTAATGGAGAGAGAAAGAAGATAATTAAAGAGAACCGTCAAATTAGGTGAGTAATTAGGTAGTTGGTTACAGACATTTAATGGAGAGAGAATCAACCTAATTAGTAAATTAGTGATTTGTCTAAATTAACCTTGTCCCTAAATAGGGACAAGGAGAAAGTCCCCATGGTATCCACTCCCGGATTGTAACGGGTCCGGATTGAGTCCGGAGTGAGGCCATTATTCAAAATAGTACAGAATGAAAAGCGGACTGCACCAACATGTTTTATTTTTTAACATTTGCATATTTTGTGTGTCATATTGACATATTTTGTATGTTGTATAAATTTTTTTGTGAATTCTTTTAGGTGAAAAAAATTGAGACCATAAAATGGGAGTTCATATTAACATATTTTATATATTAATATTCACATATTTCATGTGTAATAATGATATATTTTGTATATTAATAATGACATGCACATTATGTAAATTTTCGCGTTTTTGCGACAAAAAAAATCATATATGTCAATATTGACATACTCAAATATCAATATTAAAGAACAAAATATGCTAGTGTAGTTAACTGTTTATTCCGTATTGTTTGGAATAATCCTCCTCCATACCCAATCCATCTCTAATTATATTTGGTCAAATTTAAGTTTATCTTTTGACTAACGTTATCAATAATTTATCTTTTTGTTTGAATATTTGTTACAATTGGTTATAATTTGTTTTTATCTTTTTTCATTACAATTGATTATTGAATTAGTTTTGATAATATATGATTTTTTTTATTTTTACCTAGTTGTTGCCTAGACAGCTACAGTGTGATAACCTCGAGAATTGGTCGGTTGATGTCGTATTGTGCTATCTACTCAAGAAGATGAGTTACGAAAGTGTATTTAGATGTCCTTTAATCCCCTTAGCAAGTTAGTGCAAGTTTGATGAAGTTCACTCGATGAATTTCCAAGTTGCGTAAAACTAGTCGATCAAGTTCGGACACCTTGAACTTTGTGTAGTGAAATGACCATAACTTTCTTACCTTTGTTCCAAAAGATACAAGTGAGTACAATTCGGAAACTAGACACATAAACCTACAACTAAGTCACTACAAGTTTGGTCAGAAATCAAAGGAACTAGGTGAAAAACGAGCTAGAAGTTGGAGCTTTGTGATTGGACTACAAACTTACTATGACCAATCAAAATTTACCAAGGTTAAAAGTTCTTCAAGTAGGTGAAAAAGGGCTGGAAATGACTCACCTTCTTACCTCTTACACTCAAGAAAGTTATAGAAGAAGGGAGAGCTCTAGAGATAAGTCATAAAACGAAAAAAAGAAAAAGAAGAGAGAGTTAGAGGAAAGAGAAAGAAGCAGACAGGTCAATAAAGATCAACTTAGTAAGTGACTTTCTGATCTGGTTGAGGTTTTCAGATTGTCAACGAAGTTGTAGAGCACAAAGATATCTTTCTAATGGTATATTATACGTGTGATTTGGATAAAGGAGTTGACAGGAAATCGATTTTGAACAGATGAACCATTACTGAGGTACTCAGTTGAATGATGGGAAAAAGAACGATCTGGTAAGCTTGTTTAAGCTCCAAATTGGAGTTGGTTGTTGTGAAGTCATTATAGAGTACTTTTGGAGCTTTCCGAAACTATATCATATGATTGATTTGGTTGAGGGAAACATTCTTTATATTGTTTGGAAGTTCGAACTGCTAGCTGTGTTCTTGGTTGCATGAGTTTGAAGAGGGAAAATTGATAAAATTGATTCTTTCGGAAACTGAGGTTAAATTGAGAGTATAAGTTTCTGAGTACATGCAAGAGAGTTGATTTGAAGTAATTTGTGGTTTATCTTTGGCATGTTTGAGCTATTTCTGAATGATTAGTTGCGATGAAACTTGCGATGCGCTTCATTGATGTTCGGTTGGCAAAATCAGAATGTTGTATGCATTTTTTAGCATGACTGAACTGTATACAGAGTATATATATATGGGATGGTTGGTAATGAATCAAGTGTGTAAAGGATTTGAGATATTGGTTTCGTTAAGATGATTTTGCGATGATAATTTGGAGTGTGTACTTAAGTTGGTCGTTTTGAAGCATTGGAGGTGAATTGGTTTTGGAAACTAAGAGTTAACCTCATTATGTGGTTATATATATTTGGATAGAGTTTTTGGACATTGAAGGAGCTTGAAGTGAAAGGAGTATTCGACTTGAGAATCGGAGCTTTTGAACGGTATTTGTTGAGTGAGCGAATAGTATATGATAAATTTGGTTGTGTTTGATATGTGTATGTTTTGAAGCTTGATTGTATGCATCACATGCATATGGTTTGGTCCATGATATATTTGGACATATTTGTGATTATGTTGTGAGGTATGTGACATTTGTGAACAGCCGACTAGAGTGCTAGCTCGAGGCTGATTTGTTCGTCTGATGGATGTGATTCTGGACCATTGAGTCATTTGTTCTAATAAGATAAGTGTTTGACTAGAGTGCCCCATTCCTTCATTTGAGGGCTACTTTTGAGGTCTCCGGATTGTGTTTTGTTTTCCTTCTATATAGTTGCTCCGTAATAGTAGTGTTTTGGAGATGTTTGTTGATTTTTGGTTTGTAAATTAATTTGGTCTAATTTTTCATGTTGATAAGACCTGTGAGATGATTCTGTTTGAAATTTGCTTCCGCTTGAAATGATTGTTGTGAGATGGTTTTCAGGCTTGCTAGGCTTGTATTGTATTGTTCATATGTCGCAGTCTAGCACCGGTCACCAACCTCAGTTTGGGTCGTGACATACAGATAAAAGTTTTTTGGTGATTAGTTGTAATTCGGACATACCACATTACACCCACACATTACATAACTATGAAACATTTTTTTCGTATCCACTATAGTAAAATTTCATTATGTCATCTTGTTGCTTTTTTTAAAAGTTGATTAATCACAATGTAACATGAAAAGGAAAAAAATACCCAAAAATATCATTATATTAAAATGAAAAATATATTTAAAGTTGACGAGTCTTTCCTTTTTTTCTTTCTAATTTGCTTATCAAAAAGTGTAAAACATGTGTTTCCTAATTATACTTAGGGATTGTTTTTGCTATAGGGGCGACTAACTAGTGAAACCAATGTTAATCATTTGACATGTTTAAATCACAAATCACATTAAAATTATATGCAAGTCAATCAAACCAAGTGAATATTGATGCGCGCTAGATTAGCCTTGTGATTGTGCATCTAGGTGATGAAATAGGCATTGTTATTGCGATGATTGTGGCATTTTTTCGGTGAACGGTCGCTTATTGGACGTTTACACAGTCTTCGCAGGTGAAAGCAGCACAACAAGGAGCAAAGCAAGGAAGCGAACCAAGAGGGAGGTCACAAAGGGGAGCCAGTGGGTGCTACAAAGTCAACGGGTGCTAGGAAGGAGAGAGCATGTTCTGGAGCAGCGATCATTATAAAGCTAGAGGGTGCTGGAAAATCTGAAGGCATCTATGGAGCAGCGATTGCTATAAGTCCAGCGGTCGTTGGTTGGGCCAATTAGGCAATTTTGACCTGCTAGTTAGGAAGAACTCTGGATTTCTCTAGATTTTTTGGTGGCTAGGGTATAAATATGCCTCTAGCCATAGTTTAGAAACAACTTTTGTTCATCAATACATTCAATGAACATTTGGAGACTCTCGGCTGGATTCGTATAGTTCATTTCGGGTAGAAGGCGAAATCATTTAGACTAAGCTTTCTTTACCCAGTCTTATTAATATGAATTCATTATTCGTTATTTTGGATGTTATTATCATGCATAATGAGAAGTCTTCTTTTAAGCGTGATGTATTGATGATTTGTAGTAGTATTAATTGGTGAATGTAATGCTTAACTTAGCTTGATCACCCAAGTTATGATCTGAATTAATGAGAGTTGACCGACAGACACTCAAGTTAGTGGAAGAATCAATTGGCATATTCCTAGGCATTAATGAGACATTGATGTCATAAGAATAACCTATTAGGAGGAATCATCATAATTAGGATTATTTTAGTCCTAAGCCTAGTTAATGAGAGAAAGCATTAATTAGTAACTTAGGTCTTTACGATCTTGGTTTTGTCAACTTAATGAGCGAAAGCATTAAGTAGATGCATTAGGCAACTTCAGGTACTAGTTAAGACTTCATAAGAACCATAACCTTGGTACATGCAGTCGATTCATGAAGGTACCATGCTCAGTTTATCTTTATTGTTAAAACTCTATCTTTTACACTTTTGCATTTTTAGCATTATCTACTTTTTTTTCGTAAACAAACTCTTCTCACTCAAAATAATTGTTACCCAAGTTGCACTTCTGTGACTATTTAACTTTGTGTCCAACCCTCAGTTTCGAACCTTACTTATCCACTATGCTATTTGATTGTGCGTTAAATTTTTCATCAATTTTCCATACATCAAATTGGCATCGTTGATGCAGCATTAAAATTTTAGGGCATAAATCAAAAGCAATTTGTTTTGTGTACCTTACTTCCTAATTTTGTGTGCTATATTTTGCAGGTACCTTAGACCTCAAGGAGTATCAAGTCAACCTAACGACTTAAAATTAGCATGTTTAGCATTTTAATTCATGTGACTTTATTTTTTCGTATTTTTACATATTTAATTTTAGTACCTTAATTTAATTTATGTTGCTTTTCTAGGAAAAAAGCATAAATAAGAAGACCGAAGTTTCAAAATAATGCCTTGAGCTCTTCCACCTTCTCCTCTTCACGATTGACTAGGGAGCAGTCCATTTCCCTCACTTTTTTTCTCTGTTATGTGATACATGTGTTCTTTTTGTGTTCTGTGTGTCTTCCCCACATTGAGGACAATGTGTCCAATAAGTGTGGGGTATGTCAAACTTGCATTTTTCTTGTTTTTTATTCTATTTTGTTCATATTTTTCTGATTTTTATTATATTTATGAGTGTGATTGATTCTAGGTCTAAGAGTCTGTTCTATGTTTGTATTTGATGTGGTTGATTCAAAAGAAAATTATGAGCACCCCCTCAAATTTTTGAGATTTTGTTAGAAGCTAAACTCCTTATCATGTTAGGAATTGAGTTTGAGCACGATGAGTAAGATTGTGTAGGAACAACACCCTTGGCTATTTAGGTCAGTGGTCGCATTAGGCGAATTATATTGGAGGATTGATGAGTGACCTTGTGAAGGTATTTAAGCCAAAAGATGAGACAACCATCTCTATCCATTCATAAGGTACCTACATGTTTTGGATAATGAGAGTGATATGCCAATACTCGATACAACTTTCTAGTATAGGTTTAGTTACATATTAGGGGCCATTTTGGTATTAAGCCAAGAGCCTTAGAGTCAAAATCCTTCTATTATCTATTGTCCAGCCCCATTGAGCTTAAACATATTCATTGAAATATTATATGTAAGCCATATATAAACTCGTATCCATAAGCTTACCCACCTTTGACAACTTGGTCCAAGGATGCATTAGGGTCTTATCTTTTAAGGGATTATGTAAGGGTTCACTTGGTAGATTAGCTTGAGGAAGAATTGAACAATAGAGGAAGATGGTAGAACTAAGGCTCACAAAGAAGCCAAGACCAGTGCCTTAAATTTGTGCAAATGGAAGAAAAGTAGAGTGAAAGTGCAAAAAGCAAAATGAAAAAGAAGAAAAAATCAATGAAAGAGAAAAGAACAAGAAAGAGGAATAAGTGAAAAACGATGGAAAAGTGGAAAGTTGCAAAGTGGACATAAAAAGAAAGCACAATGAAAGACTGGCGAGTCTCGAACAAAACGGCCTTAGGATTAGGCACATTATGATGAGTGATTAGTAGATGTAGGATGAGATTTTTAGAATAGACAAGAGTTAGAACATCTATGTATAAATAAAATCATAAATATAATCATAAATATGAACATCATACAAGGCTCATAACCATATGGAATAATGATATGAAGAATTATGCATCATATTAAGGAATAAGTTCATTGCAAACAAAGGTCTTTTAGCGAATAGGATCAATGACGGTGTAACAATGGAATAGCTTTAAAAAGCCAAGGAATATCTTATTCACTTTTAGTTTTAAAAATATCAAGAAATGTATATAACAATAAAAATAATAGTTTCATGAACCCATTATCCACTCACCTTAACCTCCTCCATGTTTGTATTCTTATAGCTCCTTAAATAATTCAGCTCGTTGGTTGTCCACTTCCTTTCCTAGGAACATATAAACACTACATAACCATACTATATCTAAAGAATCATAATCATGGTTAAAATAGTTCATGGAAGTCCCTGCACATGCCAAATTCTCACTTATATCCAACCAAATATCTCCCTTTCAAATATTCTATCAACACTTCCAAACATCTCCATTAACATACTTACATAATCTAGTACCCTTACTTTAACATCATTATTAATCCACAAAATAACCAGAATATGACTCCTCTATTTTTCCTTCATCATATCATGTCAAAACATTAGCTCAGAAATCAAGATAACCAACTCACCAAGTTGTTCTCCACATATATAGTCAAATCTGAAACCCTATTCAGGCAGCCAAAGGAAAATGACTCTCCTAGAGTTCAATACTTCCTCTAATCAACAAAAACAATATACCACAAAATATAGAACTATGTCCTTTAAAACTTTGTAGACAATCATAAAGTCCAATTTCAAGCCTAAATCCACTTACCGAATAGTTATTCCCGACATGCCCATTTCTCCTTCTTCTTCCTCTTTCTTTCCTTCTCTTTCTTCCTTTCGGTTTTGAGTGCCTATCCTATCTTTATCCTTGTCCTTAGGTGAACTTTGGGTCTTATAAGGCTCCTATATAAGATCTCATCATGGTTATCTCGTCCTTTAACATCAAATAAAGTAAAAACACTTAGCTCTTTCTGATTGACTACTATTTCTCATCCAATCATAATTCAAAAAATTTTAGCTCAATTTTAACCTTCTTCCACTAACAATCTGAACAAAACTTTGTCTAACTAATCGTAAATCTATGTCTTAGATTTACAAAATATATTCACTTATTTAATTTGGATTATAAATGAGAATGTTATGCCCATTCTACCCAACAGGGGTCAAATCTGCCTAAACCTACCCGAGGCTAATTTTGCAAAAGTTAAAAATAATCTAAGTGACCAAAGTGAAGGCTAGTCTACAAGTCTTAGAAGAATCTATGATGTGTAAATATAATTCTAAAGTTGTAGCAATATCCATTCTCAAAAGAATACTTGCCTAGTTGACCAATAAACGCTAATGCCGATATAACTTAAAAGTGATATTTCTATAACTTGATCGCAAATCAACTTGGCGACACTTAAAAGTATAACATGGTAGATGGCTTATAGACAGTTTCTATAGAAAATAGAAATTTAGAATTTCAAGAGGAATTAAGTAGTAAAAGGTAAAGAAAAAAATTATTTTGAAAATAATTTTTATACTTATCTTTTAGATAATGAGCCTCAAAATTTTTTTGGAAGCTATTTCCTAGTTAAAAGCTCTAATATGGAAAAAATATAAAAAATGAGATTGCTACCTTTGCAATCCAGTCTCACTATAATGATACACTTAGAGGTATAAATAATTATTTACTTTTAAAAAATTGAGATTGATTCGATTTTAAAATTAAAACTTGAATTCTAAGGGATTTGTCGTCGAGTGCTAAAACTATTAGAAGTAAATGAATTTACAAAAGAAAACTATTAGGATGTGTAGTTTAAGGCCAAGAAAATAAAATATGTAAAGTAATTAAACATGTATATAGTTTATAATAAAAACCAAGACAATGACATGAAATGTTTTTGATATGGTTAAAACATAAGTGATATTGGGTATTGGAATCATAAGAAAAAGTGATAATATGAAGCTAACACAAAATTATTATGATGAGAAGCTTCTTCGAAAGTTTGGTTATCTCGACGAGAAATGGTGGTTATTCATTATGATGGAAGCATTTAATTGAAAAGGAATAAAGATGATCCATTCGCTCAAAATGGGTATGCCCAAAGAATTGAAAATTTGTTATATTTAATGAATTTCACTTGACAGAATATAGCTCAAGATGTTAGAAGGTTGAGTAGATATACTAAAAACCCTGGTGTTGAATAATGAGATGCTTTGTTGAGAGTAATGAAATATTTGAGATATACAATGAATTATGGTGTTATATATAGTGGATTTTTTGCTATATTAGAAGGATATAGCAATGTTAATTAAATCTCTAATTCAGATGAGACAAAATCTACTAGTGCTTGTTTATTCACCCTTATAGGTCGTGTCATAAATTGGAGGTCAACCAAACAAACAATAATAGCAAGATCTACCATGAAATTGGAGTTTGTAGCTCTAGAATTGGCAAGTAGTGAAACTATTTAGTTGAGAAATTTTATTGTGAGTATTCCTTTAGTTGAAACAATAATAGCAAGATCTACCATCGATGTTGATGCATTATGATTGCCAAACAGCAATAGCCATTACTAAAAATAAATTCTTCAATAGCAAAAGTGGCATATTAAATTGATACATAATGTAACAAAATAGCTACTAAAAATGGAATAATATCCATAGACTATGTGAAATTAAAAATGAATTTGGTCGATCCTCTAACTAAACCCTTGAATAAAATGGTTACATTTGACACATCAAGGAGAATGAGAATTAAAATCAAATTATTAAATTAATAATGATGGAAACTCAACCTTTGTGATTGAGGATTCTATAAAGAATGTTCATATAAGTAATAATAATACACGAGTTAATCATTCTAGTACTATATTTGGCCCCTTTCCTATGGTGTGGATGCAAGAGTACTAGATTACACTATTGTATGATAAGCTTAAAGCTTTTAATTATCTTATAGTCTTATAAACTGCAATATACACTTGATAAGGTCACCTACATGAGTATCGAGTGGAGTTGTTCATATGAGATCATGGCTTAATTTCTAAAGCACTTAGGAATTACTGGGTTGTGTATATGACCAATTTAGCATGAAACAACAAAAACGACAAGAACTATATGAGTGAAATATATCTTATAGGGTTCAAGTATACAAAACAATGATCATGATTCATAGAAGTTAAGATAACTTAATTATGACACTTGTATAACTTCTGTATAAGCCTAAGGTCTGGTTCGTAGTCTAAGAGATACTAGAGTCGATACACTTGCATTCATATAAGTACTCGAAAAAGTATTTCAATTTTTTTTGCTATATATATCAATGGAAAATATTTGAAATAATAAGGAATCATTGAAAAAAGACCAAAAACCATTACGAATGAGTTGTATTTAAAAGGGTCAAAGGGAAGTTGATTTGTCCTTGCCACATTGGATAGTGCATGGATGTTTGACAAGTTTAAAAGTGAGTGTATGATATTGGACTGGTAAAGAGTTTGTCCGAAGAATAGTCTTTGTGCACATGTGATGGACCATAATTGGGCTTATTCAGTGCAAATTGATGGTTTTGCCCCCTACATGCACAATATAGACACCTCACAAGTTTTTTATGTTTTAAAAATTGGTAGATTAATGGGAGGTGTACGTGATTGTAATGGCTTACATTAAAAATCGAGATTTATCGGTGACTGTTACAATCCTATATTTAAAAGGGGAAATCAACCATTATTTCCAAAAAATCCGTAAGTGTCAATTTAAATTCATATTTTAATCTTTCACATTTATTCTTTAAAGGTAATAAACTTTAATGTCAAGTTTTTTGTTTTAGCCCATCACATACGTGACCTATATTAGGAGGTGATCCTCCTGAGTTGAAAATACACAACATAAAACATCTTTGCACGTCGCTCCTTTAACATTTTGAGTGTTATAATTGATTTCCTTAGTTATTTGATTATCCTAATATAATTCGGAAGAATCAAATTAATCTTAAGAAACTACTGCATACATTAAAATAGTTCTTACAAATAATGTTCACTATGCCACTCAAATTGGTGTTTGTCCATTTCTGATCAATATATCCAACATATCTCGTGTAGACTAGCAACCACTTATGTTGGTTTCTCCAAAAGGTCAGCCCCCACTAGGCAGTGGATCTGGTACATGATGCTTATTAGAGTGTTGTACGGTGCTAGATCCCAAGCCAAAAAAGAAATGCTCTTTCTCTTCCCTCCCCCTCTTCTTTTCCTCTTTCTCTTCTCTCCCCTCTTTCACGTCCCACCTTCTTTTTCAACAATTAGAAAACCAAACCTCAAAAAGAAAACAATTTGAACCTTTCCTTCAAGCTCATCAATGATATCATCGACATCGACATGTCTGAAACCATCTCATCGCCGGTTATTACTCCCCTCCACCTAAGCCCTAATTTCTAAGATCAGAGCTAGAATTATTGAAAATTTAGCCCTAAAAATTCCCCTACCGGAAAAAGGCAAAATCTATTATTATTATTCCACTGTTCCGAGAGGGAAGAAGAAGCACGATTCTCTTCATCATCTATTTTAAGCTTTCGCACTGAATGAAGCACAATTGAGTTGTATTTGTATTGAATAGCCTAGCAAGGGTTCCTTGTTGCTTCATGCCCTCCCTTTGTACATAGCACCACATTATTATTGGTCTGCCAACTAATTTAGAAAATCATTGCATACAAACCATCGAATCAGTGCATACAAACCATCGAATCACTCCATACAAACAACCGAATACTCCATACAAACCATCGAATCACAACAGCAAATCATCGAATCACAATATACAAACCATTGAATCAGACATATCATACCATTGAATCATGCATACCATACCATCGAATGTCTCTACATACAAACCATCGAATCACTGCATACAAACCATCGAATCACAATAGCAAACCATTGAATCATAATTTATAAACCATCGAATCAGACATATCATATCATGGAATCATGCATACCATACCATCAAATGTCTCTACATACAAACCATCGAATCACAACAGAAAACGAATCATAATGTACAGTAACGCCTTTAGTTGCTAGGATTGCAGATATTGGAAATACATAAAACCAAATACTGTGATGATACTGTTTTAGGTAATTAAGAGGTCCGAGTGAGAGCTATTGGGAAATATTAATTTTGTTTGCAAAACTTTATCATTTTCTAAAAATTTCACCCGACTCGAACCTGATACCAAATGTTCTAAAACAAATGTTACATGCACTTGAATTTGATACAACTTGAGCCCAACTAATTTATTGCGTGAATTCAAGATTTTTATAGTAAAATGTTAATTTTCCAAACGTATTTTTTCTAATATCTTTCTTATCACATGCCCAAAACAGGGACAGTTACGTTGCTTTTTGTGGCGACGAAATTTTTTAAAGCTAAAACAGGGACAGTTATGTTGGATCCCGCCTATTTATTTGGCAATTATCCCGCACAATCCTACCTTTCGTCATCTAGAAAGGCTTGCGTTGTGTAGCGTCTCCCGGCGAGAAATAACGATGACATATTTTTGTGTCGATGTTGTTTGATGACCATTGTCATGTTTCAATCTCTCTTTGCTAATTGTTTCAAGTGATGCCGTTGTCGCTTGATCATATTATTTTGGTATCTATTTTTGCTTTCAATTTTATTAGCAACTTATTTTTTATTCTTCAGCAATGTACTGATGTCTTATTTCTGAATAAAGTATGATTACTGGAAATTGTTGGCAGAATAAGATATTAGTATATTGTCTTAATAAATTGTGGACCTTTATTTCCAAAGAAAAATAAAACAACCTTTAGCTACGCTTCTCATATTTCTAGTATAGTCAAGAGGATATTCTGCTAAGCATCGGTCCAAAAGAAATTAGTTCATTACAATTTATTGGTTTGACCTTAATTACATAACCCTAAGTACACATTATTTTTACAGCAATCAGTGGTAATGAGTATTTTCATATTGTTTGGTAAAAAAATTCTAATTGATAGTTGATACTTTTTCGTATCTAATATTTACTAGGCCGACTAATTTATATTTAATAATATTGTGTTCACAATAATTCTAACTCAAGATTTCTTAGTTAAAATAAAATATCTTTATTGTGAATTAGTCTAAGTACTCGTTGGTCGTTACTGCTAATATTCCGATTATCCAAAGAACAACTCATGAATGAAAAAACTAATGATTGTATCGATAAGCTCCTACGAATCATCTGAAATAACCTTACCAGATATTTATATTTTCTAATATCTTCTGCCCTTAAACCTGCTTTAAAAAAATTGTTAAGAAAGGTTAGTAGCTTCATCCTAAATTTACTAAACCCGCGTGCAAGGAGTCCTCGGGTGAATTATTTAACTGATGCATATGTCCATAGAATTGATTGGGTATATCAATACGTGCACTGCGGAATCTGGGTGGACTACACTCGTATTTTTTTTCTAGCGGTACTAATATATTCGTTATGCGATATTGACTTTTCTTTCATGAGATAATACATATGTATTTCATATGTTTTGTAATAATGATATTTTATTCATGTGATTCTGACCCATTTAGTTTTTTTTACTTTTGGTCCTGTAGATTTGGATTTTTGCAAAAAAGCCCTTGCTTGTCGTTCAATCCGAACTATTTAGAAGAAAAAAAATCCAAAATTCAACTCCACATATCCACTCTTTTTTTAGAAACACATCTTATATCCTTATTATTTAAAAGTTAAATTTAATTGCCAATAATTATATTATCATAATATCATGAATTGAACCCTATGTGATTATCAATTTTACTTACCTTGTACTATCAAGTCGAATAATCTTTGATAACTTATTTCAGTAGCGGGCAATCGGTGAATATGTCCACTGATAACACAAGTATATAGGATGAAAAGCTCAACGTAGTAGCCAGTGGTTATCACCCGCCGGCCACGTTGATTTTTCAAATAATTTCTTATGTATTTTATGATCTATAATGGCAACCTAATCGTCAATTCATTTCTTATGTACTATATGCACTTTATCAGCACTTTTGTTCGTCGTCCTACGATTGAGCATTTTGTAGCTTCCAGATGCTCTTACATCCTTTCCGTATTGAGTATTCCTCTGGCAAGAATTTTTTAAGTTCGTCCTCTTCCTGTTGGATAAATATTTGGATTCATTTAAAAGGTACTAAGTATCTTAGCATAGTCAGTCCTAAATTAGGCCGGAAGATGATTGAAAAAGATGTGTTTTCGTCAGTTTTGGTGAAGGTATTATATATTTCTGTAAGCTAGTTTTTCATATGGTACAATCAAAATGACTTTGATGGGTACAAATCTTCATTGATGATGAAAAATTATGATATGGTACGTTCTCTGTTTAAAACATATGTAACCGATGAAGATTATGCTCGCAAAAATTCTGATCATTTTAGGCATTAAAAATGGGGATCCTATTTGACTAGATACTATGGATACTATAAATATCACTAGGACTTTGCGAAAATAATTTATGTTTCTTATGAACAACGTCCCTTATCGGTAACCTAACCGCCAACAAAATATAACTAGGAGTGTTAACAAATCAAAAAAAGTTTACCCATTGGGCACGTCGTAGTACTTTATTACCAACTTAGTCGTCAATTAAATATCACTAAGAGTTTACCCATCAGGCACGTCGTAGTACTTTATTACCAACTTAGTCGTCAATTAAATATCACTAAGAGTTTACCCATCAGGCACGTCGTAGTACTTTATTACCAACTTAGTCGTCAATTAAATATCACTAAGAGTCTTATAAATTCAAAAACTATATCATACTCGACGGGCACGCCGATCGACTCAAATATTTGTTTTTGTAAAAGTTAATTTATTTCATCTAGAAGAAAAAGTCTCTAGGGTACACAATTAAACTAGTCGCCTACCTAATCATCAATTAAATACCGCTACGAGTTTTATCGAATTTAAAATTATTATAATCGAGAACTATTCTAGTTAAACAAAGAACTCTCGAATACGAGCAATTAGGTTCATTTCGATTAGTCAGGGTTATAACCAACTTAGTCGATTACCCATTGGCACGTCGTAGTACTTTATTACCAACTTAGTCGTCAATTAAATATCACTAAGAGTCTTATACATTCAACAACTATATCATACTCGACGGGCACGCCGATCGACTCAAATATTTGTTTTTGTAAAAGTTAATTTATTTCATCTAGAAGAAAAAGTCTCTAGGGTACACAATTAAACTAGTCGCCTACCTAATCATCAATTAAATACCGCTACAGTTTTATCGAATTTAAAATTATTATAATCGAGAACTATTCTAGTTAAACAAAGAACACTCGAATACGAGCAATTAGGTTCATTTCGATTAGTCAGGGTTATAACCAAAAAAACCTTGAAACTATTATCCACGTACAATATAAATTGAGTATCTCCGATCTTTATAAACTACAAGGGAGATACCCAGATCTTTATAAACTATTACTCTCATGTCCCTGTTTTATTCTCGTATTTGTGGTAGGGTCCTTGCTCTATGAGAATTTGGTATAAGACACTTTAATAAAATATTGGTCTGAGATTCTTGGCCCATGTCAACAACAATTTTTTTTGTCACAAAAATAATCAAAATATCCCCAGAAAACTTATTGTTGTCAACGATAGTCCTCTCAACCGAACGAGACCCCGAGAGAGTATGGGGGAGTGGTGTCCAAGCAAAGGTTGAATATGTTCATTTTTTAATTTTTTTATTTAAAGGTATTTTGGTCATTTTCGTGACAAAAAATAAATAATAAAAAAAGAGCACTAACGTCAGTCAGGTACCTCAGACCAATATTTTGCTAATGTGTAGGGACTTTATACTAAATTTTGATAGAGCAGAAACCTTATCGCAAATACAAGGATAAACCAAGGACCTCAGAGTAATTAACTCAAAAATGAAAACTACACAAGTTTTAAATCACTAGCTAACCCACATGCAGGTAGTTAGAGAGTTCATAGGATACTGGCCTAATATATCTTACGAAATAATCATCTTGTTAAATTTATCTAACCAAGTTGGTCTAAATAATAATACAAACTTTTATAAAGTTTTTGTTCTAGCGATGAGTTCTAGCTACATTTTTGGATATGCATTAGCTAGGCGCTCATTGGTTATTAGAATATCAAAAGATGAGAACAAAAGTGAGGCTTTTGGGTTTGGATGATTCAAATATTCAGGACCCAACAGAAGCCCAAGTTTTTTCTTCGAAGAATTATTGGAATATAAGTGGAGGTGAATTGTGCAGGTCGGCTTGAATTGTAACGCTGTTGTTTCTGCGCAGGCAAATCACATTCAAGATTCGTATTAGCGTCTCGACATTTGCATCAACATGTTCAACATCAACACTTAAGTAAGATAATATGGTTACTTTCATCTAACCGAGACGCGATCTAGCGTTTCCTTGAAGCCTTGCGAAACATGCCTTGGATGTTGTGCGATTTTGTCTCCACCTTGGCCTTTTTAGCTTGTCTTCCCGTTTTCTGGATCTTGTCTTCATTTTTTTTTTTTCCTGGAGAGATCAATAAGTGTACAAATGTAAGTTCGTGGTTGGCGGAAACTGAAACATAGGCAACCCTGGACCCAGCTATTGAATCCCACACCATTTTTTCTGCTACCCTTCTCGCAGAAGAGTACTTGATTGCTTTTTGGAGTGGTCAGGAGAGTGCCAGCCTCCTCTGTGATGCTTGTTGCATCCAAAAAATTCAATCTGAATCAAATGGCATTAAAGAAAGTTAAGAAAATTAGGAGACAGCCATTATCCCAGACTATAAAGTTTGCTTGTGAAATGATGTGTGTCTAAAACACGCATTAAACGCATAAGATTTTGAGTATGTTTTGTACTTTTGTATTTAGTTTCATATTGTTTTAGTTATCTTTTGAGTTTTAGGTGACTAATGGACTCCTTGTGCTAATTTATAGAAAAAAGGCAATTTTGGTAAGGAATTATACATGAAGGAGGAGTCTAGAAAAACAACTGCCTTGGAGGGACATTTTCGTCCATTTCTGACCATAATTTGGAGAAACCTATCAGACATAAAATTGAAGATCTTTCTTTCTTCTTTTCGACGGTATAAATAACGCACAAATCAGAGTCCGGAAGAGGAAGTTATAACCAAAATACTGAAGACTGATCTGGCAGATTTTATTTGACGAATATTTGGAGCAATATTGGAATTCACTTTCCTGAGAAGTTAGGACTCTTTAGGACGACTCTTTTAGGATTTTAGGTTTATGAAGTTTATATAACCCTAGTAGCTTTAATTTTAGACACTCTTCTCTTCCCCATTCATTGCAATTTTATTCCGTAGATTAGGATTTATTTATTATGAGGAACTAATCCTCTTGGTAGATTTGAGGAAGGAAGCCATGGTTGTGAGGATCTTGTTTTCTTAAATCTTATTCATTTTATTATTTGCTTATTCTTTGTGCTTATTTTTGTTCTTGAATGATTTGCGGTCGTGAATTTATTCTAGAACTCTCATGCCATCGATTTCTAATTAGCGGTAGCATTTAGGAATTAAACTGGGAGCAAAGTTAATTCTGCGAGGAACGGTTGTTACCAAACTGATTAACTAGAAATAAGTAAGGCTAGTTTGTACATATCAAGGTTTTGAGTATAATTGCTAGGAGTAGGAACATCTATTCTTAATGATATTGCCTTCAAGATTAGAAATCGGTTGATATTCTGTCTGTTAGGTGATAAACAACTAATTAGAGGTCGTTTGACTAATTGATTATAGGATGTTAGTGGTCTCTTTGCGGTCGCAGGAGATTTACCTTTATTTGCTATATGAATTAGAATATCATTAGTGATCCAATGATCGACCAAGTGAAATTTCGACCTTGAATCTACCGTTTGTTTCTCATTATTTTGCATCCATATTTCTTTTCCTTTTTATAGTTTAGTTTTCTTTTCAAAAATTCACAAACCCCCCCCCCCCCATTTACTTTCTTTGTTTAGTTTGTTGGATTAATCATTTATCTTCCCTCCTTGGATCTGACTCGGTATCTTTCCTGTTTACTACAAGTTTGTGAACTGTGGAATATCGATTTATTTTGAGGGGCCTCGACATGCTCGTCTTGAAACTAAGAAAGAATGATAATCTACAACATGATTTGAAGTCGGGGCATACTCCATATGTTGACACAAAAGCTTCAACCAGGGATCGTCGTTCAAGTACTCTGATAATATTCTAACTGCATCAGTCACTGCATAACAAAATGATATTACAGATGAGAATCCAGCTCCACTTGAAACAATTCCAGAGCAAGAATGCATCGTTAATTATCTTATATCCCTGCGAAGAGTGTGAGTTCAGAACTGTTACACTGTCTAAAGTCAATATATGCACATTGTTGGTTTAATTGGTTTAGCCCAAGAGAAAAGGAGGCACAGCAGTTAGTAGAGGGGATAACAGACAGATAATAATTTTGATCCAGAGAAGTAAACAAGAAAGCACTGCTCCTATGTACAAATTTCCATTTATTAATGTCAATACGAAATATGGTTTTCCAATGACTGTATTTTAAGTAAATTTTTTATCTAGAATCTAAGGGTTTCATATTGTAGGATGACTTAATACTATTACCATTCTTTGTGAGGAGGTAAGCTAGTAACAGGGATAAAGGAATATACTTCGACTCTTCTCATCCTGAGCAGCATAGTTAACACCGAGAGATGGTAAGCTCTCTCCTAGTTTGCATTCCTTTTCTTTTTTTTGGTTTGGTTTGGTTTGATTTGGTTGGGTTGGTTGTAATCCTAGTCTGCATACCTGCATTAGATTGAAGTCGACTACATCAGCGTGTAGATTTCTCCCTTATGAACACACCTGTGCTATAATTCAGCTCTTAACACTATTTAAGACGTGCGCAAATCAACAATAGCCTGACCAAAGTGTCTATCAACAGTACCACGTGTGTCTGGTTTGAAAGAAAAGCATGAGCAGACAAACAAGTAAACATTGGCGGCCAAACGGCACGGGGGACACTGTCCTGCAGGAATCTATATGAATGCTCATCCAGAGAAATAAACAAGGTTGAAAGTGATTTAGCATGTGTAAATCCCAGTAGTTGACAACTCACCTTGCACTACAACCAAGCAAAAACTATTGAATCATCAAGTCGGAAGAATTTCATTGATCCAACTTCTGAGACAGGAAGAGAGATAATGTTCAGTCTATGCCTACTTTAGGCTTCAAAATTTAACAACTTCAACTTGACTAGAAAGTATAACAGAAATATAAGATACTTTCAACAGCTGACCTTTAATCTCACAAACTAGCTGCATACTGGCCTCTGCAATGGAACACAGATGCTGATACCTTGGATAAACATAAACAAAAATGATCTAATCCATTTGTCCGAACTTTCCTGGATCATTTCCTTTCTAAAAAAAGTAAAGGTTTCTATGTTGAGTTATGGCGAGAGAATTTGGGGGGCAGGGTACGCTGACCAGGCCAGCGTACGCTGGGGCTCGGACAGAGAGCAAATCTAGCAAATACTTGAGAAGCCAACGTCTGCTAGGGTTGCTATAGCAGAACTTCCTAATCAGTTCGGAACTCTGTTTTTGACTCCTAGTTCGACCTAGATAGGTTTTCTTGTATCCTAAGTGTTGTCCACTATATAAGGACATGTTACTAGAGTTTATGTAAGGCTTGTGACTCGGCTCCCATCAATAAAAGTTCTCTTTTCTCGCCGTGCACGTAGGCAATAGGCCGAACTACGTTATATCTTTGTGTCCATATTCTTTGTACAATTTTGTTCCCTCGTTGGTGTTGTGCAATCCTAACAACTGGTATTAGAGCTTTTGGTTAGAGGAAGATGGACGGCACAAAATTTGCTCTTGTGAAGTTTGATGGTTCGTCAAATTTTGGGCTGTGGCAAAGGTGTGTCAAGGATCTCTTCGTGCAATAAACGATGGTTGTCGCGCTCTCAGAGAAGAAGTCCGAGAAGATAGAGGACCAAGAGTGGAAGGAGATGGAGACTAAGGCAGTAGCGACAATTCGCTTGTGCTTGGCAGACGACGTAATGGATGAGGAGTCATGATGTGCGTGTAAACGTACATATATTTGTCTTCATTTTATGAGTCTTTCGTATTTAATTTGAGTAGTTATGTTGAGTTTTGTTATATTTTGTATGTCTTTTAATGTTATGTCAAGAGGAGGGGACTTATTGGATTCTATGTGTTTTTGAAGGTAATCGCTCGTTGACATGGAGTAAGGAATTTGGGTGGCAAAAGCACGACCAAAAGAAGAAGTCTGCAGAGGAGCAGTGGCCGCTACGTTTGTAGTGGCCGCTAGAGAATTGGAGCAGAAATGAGAGAGCACGCGGACCACCCGACCACTACGTTTGTAGTGGCCACTACAGGGTGTGTAGCGACCACTACATTTGTAGCGGTCGCTACGATGGCCGAAAATGCATATGCCTTTTAGACTTCTCCACTAAAGAATGCAATCTTTACACCACTTTCCCACCACCTTTACACCACTTTTCCACCACTTTTCCAGCTATTCTTGAAGCACTATTGCCACTATTGATTAAAGAAGTTAAAAGACTTGGTGGGAGTGGTTGGTGAAGATAAAAAGATGCACTAATGTGGTTATATATGGGGGGCAAAAGACTTGTTTATAGGGGGTGAGAGGAGAGTTGGATGTTCTTAGCTACTTATCATTTGTGTAAAATACTTGGTTTGAAAGTACTCTTGGAGGAGGAAGAAGGCATCATCATTGAGACTAAGCTTTCTTCTCTATCTCTTTGTCTTGTTAATAATATGTTTTCATCATTTATTGTCTTGTGTTATATAATTATGTCTAGTGAGTAATTTCCCTTTGAGTATGGTGCCTTAAATACGTAATTGATCGTGTGTATTGGGTTATGGTTTGATCATCATATGAAATAGTTGTTAATCGATAGGCTTAAAGCATAGACTAGCCTGATCACCTAAGCTATAATCCAAATTGATGAGAGTGGACCGAAAGGCATTCGAATTAGTGGAAGAGTCGGTTAGCATATTCTTTGGGATTAATGAGCGAAAGCGTTGATTTCAAGAATAACCCCACGGGCACCTAAGTTGGTGGGCAACACATCCTTAGATATTTGAGAGGCGTCTTAATATCTTAAGTATACCCGTAGGAGGAATCGTCATAATCAAGGGTGATAGATGTTTAGGTCCGATTAATGAGCGAAAGGGTTGGTCGGTAACTTAGATCTTTGTTAATCTTGGTTTTGTCATTCTAATGAGCAAAAGCGTTAGGAAGATGCATAAGGAAACTCCGGGTACTAGTTGGATCTTCATAAAACCATAACTTTAATATACATGGTCAATTCGTTAAGGTATCATACTCAGTTTGTTCCCATCGTTACAACCTATTTTTACATTCTCGTCTAGATTACGTCCAGCTGATTTATGTTTATTTTTGTTACTTATAATAGCAATTGAAACTCCTATTTAAAAATCGGTTACTCAGTTACACATCGATAATTGTTTAGATTTTGTATTTAATTCTCAGTTCAGAACCTTACTTATCCACTATACTATTTACACGTGCGTAGAATTCTTTAGCAATTTTGTGTACGTCAAATTGGCGCCGTCGACACGGAACTGAAAATTTGAAGTATAAAATTTTGAACAGTTAGATTTGCGTAACTTTATCACTTACGTTACGAAATCTTTTGCAGGTACTTTTTGGTGCATGCCAAGGACTCGTAGCGCAGGACCCGACTTTGACCCCAATACTGTGTTACAAGTTGACATCAAAGCAATCGAAAGGGCAAGTCGGAGGGATAGAAGGACGCAAGACAACGTGATGAACCCAAATCAACAAGGTGAGGGGCAGCATGCCCTTGTCCCACAACGTCAACGTAGATCTCTTTTGGAGTCATCCATCCCAACATGGGATAGGCGTGATGATGATGATGAACAACCAGAAGACGCTCCCAATTTCCATATTCCTTTTGGAGCGGTCCAGCTACTACAATCATCCGCAACATTCACTAGTAGTCCACGAGATAATCCTCGAGCTCATTTGAAGCGATTTGAGGATGTCAGCAAGATTATGAGATTCCAAGGACTCACTTCAGAAGCTATTAAGCTCCATTTATTTCCATTCTCCTTGAGGGATGAGGCCCGTGATTGGTACGACAACCTAGAGGGTGAAGTGCTAGCCAGTTGGCCAGCCATGACTCAAGCATTTCTCCGCAAGTATTTTTCGATGGCCAAGTCAGCACAACTCCTCCAAGACATCAATACATTCCGTCAACGAGAAGGAGAGAATGTCTATAATGCTTGGAAGCGATTCCGCTCTTTGCAGAAGGCTTGTCCACAACATGGTGTCACTCAAGAAAATTTGATGAAGATTTTCTATAGCGGAGTTGATGATGCATCTCGTGCACATATCAATGCTTCATCTAATGGAGTATTCATGAGCAAGTCAGCCGAGGAAGCAGCTCAGCTACTGGAAGAAATGGCAGAAGTTAATGGCATGTGGAACAACGAGTACATTAGATCGGTGCCAAAGGACTCCAACAAAGGATTGTACACTGTGGATCCGATGAACAAGCTTGAAGCCAAGATGGAAACTCTGACAAAGAAGTTTGATGACTTGCTCACAAGCAAGGGCAAGGTAGCTGCTATCCAAGAGAATTGTCAGCTATGCAATGAAGCACACCCCGTTGTTGAATGCCCATTGATGCAAGAACTCCAAGCTATTGCGGATAAACAACCCCCTGGTTTTGGATACTCACATCCACAAAATGTTCAACCAAACTTCTCTCGCTTCGGACAACAAGCTAGTAATTCTGGTGCTCAACCAGAATTCAGGAAACCATACCTCAGCGATGAAGTCAGAATTATGGGGAAAAAGATTGATCAACTTGTTGGAGACCAGACCAGTGTATATGTAAAGATCGACCAACTCGTGGGAGCAGTTCAGCAGTCTATCCAGCAGCAGATAAATCTGCTACAACGTATAGATCGCTGTGAATCTCATCAAGAAGAGATAGAAACATTCATGAAAGGGCAAGCCACGCAACTAAAAAAGATGGAGATGGAACTTGGCAACCTTGCTTCCTCAAGTACTCGAATGTCTATCGGGACTCTACCCAGCAATACGGAGAATAATCCGAAAGGAGATGTTAAAGCTATAGCACTCAGAAGTGGGAAAGAGATCGAGGGTGCTGTCAGTACCTCCAAATCTATTGAGGTAACGGAGTCGCAAGTAGAAGCATCTACAAGCCAAGACAAGGAAAAGCCTTACGTACCTCCACCTCCGTATGTACCACCACCGCCATTTCCTCAAAGGTTGAAGAAGAAGCTAGCTGTGGATGAGAAATTCTTGAGCTTTCTTGATAAAATAAAGGGGATCCAGATCAGCGTACCTTTCCTTGAATTGCTCGATCATATGCCGTTGTATGCCAAATTTCTCAAGGAGGCTATCACAAAGAAAAAGACGTGGAACAAGGGAGAAACAGTCGCATTGACCGCAAATTGTAGCTCTCTCATTTCCAAAAGCATACCAGCCAAACTCAAGGACCCCGGAAGCTTTACCATTCCATGCCATATCGGGGAGGTAGAGTTCGCAAAGTGTTTGTGCGATCTTGGAGCGAGCATAAATTTGATGCCACTTACCATTTTCCGACAACTCGGAATTGGAGACCTCAAGCCTACAGAGATGAGGTTGCAATTGGCAGACCAGACAGTCAAGCGACCACATGGGATTGCAGAAGACGTTCTCGTAAAGTTCGAGCAATTTTATGTCCCAGCTGATTTTGTGGTCTTGGATTTCGATCCTGATAAGAATTGTCCTCTTCTCCTTGGAAGACCATTCCTCAATACCAGTCGAGCATTGATCGATGTAAATGGAGGAAAATTGACTCTCCGTATTAGAGACGAAACGGTAGAATACCAGATGGCAAAAGCGCTAAATCATCAAGATGACCTAAGCTGCATGCGTATTGATTCTGAAATGGAGAACATCCTGGAAATGGAGGAGTATGAACATAGCATTGTTGCGGCAATGGAAGAAAACCACGAGGATGAAAAGGAGCTCGACGAAGATGGTGACCCTAAAGAAGCCAAGATAGAGTTGGAACTCAGTCGTGAGGCAACCACACCACCATCAATCGTGCGGCCCCCTTCATTGGAGTTGAAGGAGCTGCCATCTCATTTGCGATACACATTCTTGCGGGAAGGAGGTAAGCTTCCCATTATAATTTCTAACAAACTCACTCTCTCGCAGGAAGAACAGATTTTGTCATTAGTCAACAAGCGTGTCAAAGCTATGGGGTGGCAAATTTCTGACATCCAAGGGATTAACACTGATATTGTGGTGCATCGCATCAACATAGAAGAAGGTGCACGACCCAAGGCTGATCGACAACGACGGTTGAACCCGAATATGAAAGAAGTTGTCAAGAAAGAGGTAATTAAACTTCTTGACGCTGGAATTATTTATCCGATTTCAGACAGTGAATGGGTCAGTCCAGTGCAATGCGTCCCCAAAAAGGGAGGTATGACAGTCCAGACTAACGAGGACGGCAAAGTAATTTCGACACGGACAATCACGGGTTGGTGAGTTTGTATTGACTATCGGAAGCTTAACGCAGCCATTAGGAAAGATCATTTTCCTCTTCCATTCATTGATCAGATGCTTGAGCGCATAGCAGGACATGCATACTATTGTTTCCTTGATGGATACTCCGGCTATAATCAGGTACTCATCTACCCCGGTGATCAAGATAAAACTACATTTACTTGTCCATTTGGTACTTTTGCATACAGGAGAATGCCATTTGGATTATGCAATGCCCCAGCTACTTTCCAACGATGTATGATGGCCATCTTTTGGGGAATGAATGAGGAAATCATGGAAGTATTTATGGATGATTTCTCGGTATTTGGTGATTCCTTTGACATCTGCCTTCACAACTTGGATAAGCTATTGCAAAGGTGTGAAGAGAAACGACTCGTGTTGAATTGGGAAAAATGCCACTTTATGGTTGAAGAAGGTATTGCGTTGGGACATAAGATTTCAAAAGTCAGCATTGAAGTGGATCGTGCTAAGACAGAAGCTATCGAGAGGATGCTCCCACCAACTACGGTTAAAGGAATCCATGCATTCCTTGGTCATGCCAGATTTTATCGCCGTTTCATCAAAGATTTCTCTACCATTGCTAAACCACTAACCAATCTTTTGAATAAGGATACTCCTTTCGTGTTTGATGATCTATGTTTGCAGGCTTTTCAAAAACTCAAGCAAGCATTAGTCACTGCCCCGATTATTACTTCACCAACATGGGACCTTCTATTCGAGCTAATGTGTGATGCTAGCAACGAGGCGTTAGGATGTGTCCTTGGACAAAGGAAGGAAGGACGACTCCATGTCATTTACTATGCTAGTCAAGTTCTAGCCGGTGCACAACTGAATTACACCACCACGGAAAAAGAACTCCTAGCTGTAGTCTATGCTTGTGACAAATTTCGACCTTATTTGTTGGGCTCTAAAGTCATCATCTACATAGATCATGCCCCCCTTCGATACTTGTTTGCTAAGCAAGATGCTAAACCTCGACTAATTCGTTGGGTGTTGCTTTTGCAGGAGTTTAATTTGGAGATCAAGGACAAGAAAGGCACGGAGAATGTTGTTGCTGATCATTTGTCATGTTTGGAAAATAGCGACGGGATTGAGACAAAAGGACATATCCTTGAGCATTTTCCGGATGAAGCACTCTTTTATGTGCAAGCCACTCAACTTCCTTGGTATGCAGATATTGCTAATTATTTGGTAAGCAACATGATACCGGATGATTTACCTTATGCCAAGAAGAAGAAGTTCCTCAGTGATATCCGATTCTACACCTGGGATGAACCCTTTTTGTTCCGCCGTTGTGCTGATGGTCTTCTACGACGATGCATTCCAGACGAAGAAATTTCAGCCATACTTCATGATTGTCACGACTCTCCATACGCCGGACATTTTGGTACATCAAGGACAGCTGCTCGAGTGTTTGAATGTGGATTCTACTGGCCTACGATATTCAAGGATGCTCGAGAATATGTAGCCCACTGTGATTATTGTCAATGAACAGGGAATATTTCCCGTCGAGATGAACTGCCTCAATCTGGCATCCTAAAAGTTGAGTTGTTTGATGTCTGGGGAATCGACTTCATAGGCCCTTTTCCATCATCCAAGGGGAACAAGTATATTCTAGTTGGAGTAGAATATGTGTCAAAATGGGTGGAAGCAATGGCAACTACCACTAACGATGCACGAGTGGTACTCCGGTTCCTAAAAAAACTCTTCACTCGCTTCGGAGTGCCCCGTGCAATTATTAGTGATGGAGGCTCTCACTTCTGCAACCAACCATTTGCTACACTCCTTAAGCGTTATGGTGTTACCCATAGAGTTGCCACTCCATACCACCCGCAGACAAGTGGCCAGATTGAAGTCTCTAATAGAGAATTGAAGAGAATACTAGAAAAGACAGTTACCTCTACCCGCAAGGACTGGTCACTTAAACTCGATGATGCACTCTGGGCATACCGAACTGTATTCAAGACTCCTATCGGAATGACACCATATCGTTTGGTGTATGGAAAAGCTTGTCACCTACCTGTGGAATTGGAGCACAGAGCTTATTGGGCAATCAAGGCACTGAATTATGATTATAAGCTTGCAAGTGAGAGAAGAGTTCTTCAACTTCATGAACTTGATGAACTCCGTTCTAGTGCTTTTGAGAGTGCCCGTTCCTACAAGGAGATTACAAAGAAGCGACATGATGCTCGGATTGCTAACAAAGAATTTCACATTGGTCAGCAAGTCCTTCTTCACAACTCACGCTTAAAGTTGTTCCCAGGGAAATTGAAGTCTAGGTGGAGTGGACCATATGAAGTGATTAGCATCGCACCACATGGTACCATTGAACTTCGAACTAAAGAAGGACACACATTTATAGTCAATGGTCATCGGTGCAAAGTCTACCTTGGAAGTGATGCACAGCGCACTCGCGAAGTGCAAACATTGCTTCCCCCATCCTCACCTTGATACGAAGGGAGTAAAAGTCAAGCTAACGACTTTAAATCAGCATGTTTTTGTGTGTGATTCTTGGTGTGTTTTTGTGATGTTGTTTTCTTGTCATTTATGTTTTTCTTTTGTATTGTAGGTTGGATTTCTCTTGCGAAAGGCCGTCGCTGCATCTATGGAACTCTCTACAAAAATTGAGCCAAAAAGAAGAAAATTTTCCATGCGTAGCGACCGCTACATTTGTAGTGGCCGTTACGTATCGAAGACCAAGCAAATCAGTTACTTCGAACCACCCGGGCACCACGTTCGTAGCGACCGCTACGATTTTTCAAGGCATAGCGGCCACTACATTTGTAGCGGTCGCTACGCGGCACGAAATTAGGTCAGAAACATAAAAACCTCAAGGCCGCCTCCTTCTCCTTTCTCACAAAAACAGCCGCCCCTCCCCCTCTCTTTCACTCTTCCTTTCACCTGCACTCTCCCTCCCTCTCTCAACTGACGTTTGCCATCACCAACCGCCTTGCTCCGCCCCGATTCCATCACTCCAAGCCACCGGACGAACTGCAGCGATGATGCCGCCACGCCAAGCTGTGCCCAAACCCCGCGCCGACAAACGACCACGGACACCATCTCCAGAAGACATCCGGGAAAGGTATGGTGCCCCCTTCCCCATCTTCAATGAAATGGAGGGGGCCAGGTACACTCGCTATGCCTCTCACACTTCCTGGGTTTATTATACGATTAATTGGGATGATATGAAGGCCTTAGGGATTGACCGTGCTGTTAGACGTTGCTTAGGCATCTTAGGGTGGCTGTATTTTGCGAATAATATGGTCACTACTCGTGATGATGTTTGCCTAGAGTTCTTTACAACTCTGAAGATTGCTGAGAATAGGAAGTCTTTCACTGCACGTATTTTTGGCAAACTAATTGAGGTGAATGAGGACCTTTTAGTTGATTTGATTGGTATCAAGAGTGGAGGAAGTAATATTGTTTTTGATAAAACAGAGTCCACTCATACTGAATGGCGAATCCTCACTGGATTTAGTGAGTTCACACCACAGTTACCGGCTTCGCTCCTTAAGAAGCTCCATGTCAGTGTTGTCCATAGGTTTATGTGTTCTGCTTTTAGTGGACAATCGGAGGATAACCGGGTCACTAAGACCCAACTTTATTCCTTACACTGCATGCGCCGTGGTTTGCCCTATGCCACATTTGCTTTGATTTGTGATGTGTTTGCTCGCTTTCTGAGTAATAGCCACTCTGTCCATTTTTATCTTGGCCATATTGTTGCTGTTGTGGCACAACATTTCTTTCCAGAACAATTTGCAGAACAGGAAGGCCGACCATGCCACGTGCTAACTGCTCGCCGCCTGTGTGAGTGGGGCCTCCTCACCCAAGTGGCCAAACACCCCGTCCCCAAGTACCAGGTCATTCCTTGGGCAGATTGTAAGAGTGTCAAGGATCGTCTTCCTACCGAGAGCAATGTCCCAGTTCCTAAGCAACAAGTCGAAATAAATGAACTGTCGGCACGATTAACCGACCTGGAGGAGAAGGAAGATGAGAGGGCTGCCACTAACCTTGCTTATTGGAAGCGTCAGGTCGCTCACAACGATCGGGTGACACAAAGCTTGCGGCAGCTTCATGAAGAGAATGCTCAACGGGCTGCTGCTGAACAAGCTCGATGGGAATGGTTTCAGGCCAACTTTCCTGGCTTCCCGCCACCACCTCCTCCTCCATCTTCCTCTGCATGGCCAGGGAGCATCCTTTTCCTCTTCCTCTTGATATGTCTTTCTTTGATGTCTTTTCTTCATTTTGTTATTCGGTGTTTGTCGTGTCTTTGCCCCACATTGAGGACAATGTGTTCAATAAGTGTGGGGGTGTGTGCATGTTCATGTCTTCTGTGTTGATCTTGCTGTGTCTGTCTGTCTTGATGTGTTGATCTTGTCGTGTCGTTTGTTTAAATTTTATCGTGATGTATGTGATCGTGAATTTTCTTTGAAATTTTTGTCATTTTCTGTCTATTTTGGTATTTTTATGTTAAATTATGTTTGTGTCGTGTGTTTTTGAGTGAAGTGTTTATGTTTGTTGCAAATGATGAAAACAACCTACAAACTTGTGAACTTAGAGCATCAGCCAAATTCTGTTATTAGGCATGAATCATATTTGAATGTCAAGAATTGGAGAATGTAGAAACAATACCCTTAGCTACTTAGGTCAATTTTCGCACTAAGTAGACTATGTTAGAGAATTTGACGAGAGACCTTGTGAGAATATTTGAGCTGATGGATAGGACACCCGTCCTTGTTTATTCACGAGATGCATACATGATTTAGGCGATGAATGTGCTAGATGAGTACTTAGCTGAGCTCGATAGGATAAAAAGTGTCGAGGGCCATCTTTGTTGTGAGCCTAGAGCCTTAGAGCCAAAAACCCTTACAATATCCTTTGTTTAGCCCGTTGAGCCTAAAGCCTTTTTCATTGAAAATACTATATGTAAGCTACTATGTAAAACTTTATATACTTATCTTCCCACCTTTGACTATCTGTCCGAGGAAGCATTAGGGCCACATCTTTTGGGAAATCATGTAAGGGTTCATATAGTAGAATAGCTAGGGGCGGGATAAGCAACTGGGGTTTAAGGGTAGTTAAAGGCCAAGCAAAGAACTAACTTGCAAGCTCATCAAAAGAAAAGAAATTTTTGTGCCAAAGTGAAAGAGATCGAAAGGCAAAGTGCCAAAGTAAAAAAAAAAGAAGAAAGAAATAAAAAAAAGAGAATATTGAGAAAGAGCACAAAGTTCAAAAGGCAAGCAAGTTAATAAAAGAAAACAATTGGTCTTTAGGATTGGGAATGACGGGATGAGTGATTAGTTATAGGGTGAGAAGTTTAGACTAGACGAGAGTTAGTACATTTTTGTATAGCTCCTCGGATTGGGTGGTTTAGCCACTACCTACATATATATACTCACATCTACCATTAACCCCGTTATAACCCGATCAAAGTCCCTCTAGTGGAGTACTATGTCTTATCTTGAGTTTGGTTAAGTATGAAGTCTAGCTATTTTAGACCCTTGATATGTATGCGAGAGATAGGTAGTTGACTACTTTATACATGTGAGCTTAAATGAATCCTACCCTCTGAGTAGTCGACTCTCTTGTATAGTCTTCGTAGTGCAAAAATTGGGTTAAATAGCTAAGGGTATTGAATTTACATGATCTTTGTTCTTGCCATTCTGAATGTGACAAATGTCTTTTCGATAGAATGAAGCATGGTGTGAAGAGTTTGCAGTTTCGTGGTTCCACATTTGTGGTATTTCTGATGCCCTTTGCTTGAGGACAAGCAAAGGAGTAAGTGTGGGGGTGTGATGTGCGTGTAAACGTACATATATTTGTCTTCATTTTATGAGTCTTTCGTATTTAATTTGAGTAGTTATGTTGAGTTTTGTTATGTTTTGTATGTCTTTTAATGTTATGTCAAGAGGAGGGGACTTATTGGATTCTATGTGTTTTTGAAGGTAATCGCTCGTTGACATGGAGTAAGGAATTTGGGTGGCAAAAGCACGACCAAAAGAAGAAGTCTGCAGAGGAGCAGTGGCCGCTAGAGAATTGGAGCAGAAATGAGAGAGCACGCGGACCACCCGACCACTATGTTTGTAGCGGCCACTACAGGGTGTGTAGCGACTACTACATTTGTAGCGGCCGCTACGACGGCC